>JBCFXG010000076.1:207500-225000 GCA_039720435.1 Amazona ochrocephala | reverse complement strand
CGGCTCCTTCTCCCTCGGGGAGAGGGGGGAAGAAAGAGGACGACACCTCGCAGGCAACGGGAAGCGAGCTAGAAAGGAAACCACCCAGCCTGAACACCGGGCACCACCCGTGGCCCAGCCCGAGGACGGGGAGCACAGGCGAGCCGGCCCGCTGGGGGCCCTCTCCGACGCGACCCGAAGGGCCTCATCGATCGGTCGGGAAGACAGCGAAGGCTACAGAAAACGCACAGGCCTGCCCACGGTAGGCCAACGGTGGGTCCTGAGACAACAGCCAGCCCCGGCGGGGGCCGTTCGGGGCCGCCGGGCAGGGAAGGAGGAGAAAAAAAAAAAACAAAAAAAGGCCAAGGGGAGAGGCTCCCGCGAGCTTCTCTCTTTTTCCCCAGCCACGGTTTTGGCTTGCCCGCTTCGCAGGCTCCAGCTTTAATGCCGAAAAGGAGACAGGTGAGAAACGGGCGAAAAGGAGAGCGAAGTGGCGGAGGAGGAGGGGAGATAGAGCGGAACGAAACCAAAAATGAAATTTCAAGGAGAGAAAAGAGAAAAAAAACCAGGCGGCACCGCCGCTGCTGCCTCCTTCTCATCCCCACACCACCGGGCCCCTAGGCAAGGGCGAGCAAGAGCCGGACGCTGACCAAGGCATCACTGGTGCCGGGACGTACACACCAACGGGCTTGCCAGTGCCATCATTGGACAGCCCTAGCTCAAAACTCACGGAGCGGGCTAGAGAAAATTCCGACCCGGGAAAGATCCGAGTCCCACCACGGGCATCCAGGCTTCGAGTGCCGGCCTCCGCCGCCTCGCCTCGCGGGAAAGCCGAACGAGCACCCCTCAGGAAGCGCCGCAACGGCTGCCCAGCGTACCCTGCTATCGACGGCTGAGCCGCGGGCGTGACAGTCGCTCGCTAGCGCTGCTGCGGAGCCGAGCCACTACTCGCTCCTGTAATACGGACAGATAAGCCACCTTCCGCGGCGGCTTGCAGTTCCCAGCGTCTAGGCTCAGCGAGGCGGCGAGCTAGCGAAGGAGAAAATTACCATCAGGCAGCTGGAGGCAGGGAGAAACAGCGACGCCCTCAACCTGTTCCGCAGGCAGCGGCTCCTGCAGGTCTACCGCGAGACCTCGGAGAGGCGGCTAAGTCCGACGCGAGCCGAAACACCCGCTAGAGGCGGCGCGCGGAACTCTCCCTGCAAATGCGGCTAAGTCGCGGCGGGGCCAGGTAGACCTGACGGCAAACTGTGGCCCCCACCATGAGCTTGCCGTCCATCCGCCAGGAGGCTCGCAGGCAGGCTCGGGCAGTGTTTGCAGGGCGCGGGTCTCGGTGCTGCCGGGTGCTCGCCAGCTTTTTCTTGGTTGTGAGGGGTTATTTTTGGCGGGTTTCTTTTTCGCCTTCGTTCTGTTGTGTTTTGGTTTTGTTTTTTTTTTTTTCTCCCCTTCCGTTTCCTTTCGTTTCGTTTTTCAATTGTTCGTGTTGTCGGGGGCGGGGGGGTTGGTGAGGGGTAGGTTTCGGGGGGGGGGGGGCGTCTGGTTTTCGGGGGTTTCTTTTCAGTTTTCCCGTTCCGTCGGCCGACAGTCCCCCTGAAACTCCCTCTGGCTGGTGTCGGGGACCGGGCGGGCGGAGGCGGCTGCCCGGGTCCCGGCGCTCGCCAGATGTTTTTTTTGTTCCGTGGGGGCTTGGGGAGTTACATTGTTTTTTTGGTTTCAAACACATCTCTGGCTGGCGAGGGGGGGCACCACAGCACCAGCTCCTAAGAAAGAGAAAAATGACCGCAACTGCTGAACCGAGGACGCGCTGAAATACACTAGTGGATCATCCCCCCCCCCCCCCCCCCCCCCCCCTTCGCAACAGGTTGGGAATACATCACAGAGATGTTCTTCGGGTTGTGGTACTGGGGAGACGGGTTTGAAAGTTACCAAAAGAGGTAAAGACAACATGGTTGAGGATAGAACGGAGGGCTATGTTTCCCCAAAGGTACCGGATCAGAGACCACCTCCGATTCAGGAGGAATCCTGTGATCCAGGTGAAGAACAAGAATGAAGCGTCAAGACTATTCCCTCCACTCGCGTTTACGCCCGTGTCTGTCGGAAAACTAAGACGGTCCTGCAAGCCCCTCTTAGGGAAACAATGGAACTGGAGGGACGTACCCAGATAAAAGTGAATTTCTCTTTCGGAGATTTGGATAATGGGAAGCAGATTGCAGGAAAACTATCGAAATGACCCTGCAGGGGTAGCTAAGAAATTTAAGAAGTCAGGATCGTGATTGAAAGGATCTGGATGGAATATTGGATGCATTAAGAAAGACAGAAAAACAATTTGTAGTAAAAACTGCTTGTGCTCAACTAAATGCCCAGATCACTGCAGGGACAATGCCTGGGAGGACTGAAGATCATATACGTTTTGCAAGCTCCTGTGTTTAAGTGTGGGATGAGTGCCGGGGCAGCAGAGGTGGAGGACGAATGTCAGGCAGAGTTGAAACAGTGAATTCTTCTCCTGTGGGATGAGATCAGTGTGCATACTGTAGGAAATTTGGGTGTTGGAAGTGAGACTGCCCTAAAAAGAATAACCACAAGGTGGCATGTGGAAAAGGCTTTGCGGAGTCCTTGCTCGGACAGGATCCTCAGCACAGCCCTCAAGATCTGCACATAGGACCTCACAAAGGAAACAGAACACCCACATGCTAAACAGGTATCAACCACAAGAAGCCCAACTTCCCTGAGGTAGGAATGTGAGCAGGAGACTTTGAGGATCTGGGGGATTTCACAGAAGAACTGCTCCACAGCATTGCCTTGGCAGAGGGGGAGTGAAAATACATTGGTTGCGTGCAGCAGAGCAGTGAGAAACCCAATGCCCTAGGCAGCTGCTGCCTTGTGGACACAAGCTCTGCTGCCCAGGATGGTCCCATACAGCAGGGGCTTGCAGATGGCCACGTAGCAATCATGGGACAGGATGGTGAGGAGAGAAAACTCAGTTAAGATAAAAAAGAGAAAGAAAAAGATCTGTGCAGCACAAGCTGTGTAGGAGATGGCCCTGGTGTCCCAGAGGGAATTGGCCATGGATCTGGGCACAGCAGTGAAGATGCAGCCCAGGTCCAGGTGGGAGAGGTTGAAGAGGAAGATGTACATGGGGGTATGGAGGTCCTGGTTACAGGCTGTACTGGTGATGGTGAGGCCGTTGCCCAGAAGCTCAGGCAGGGAGATGCCCACGAAGAGCCAGAAGTGCCAGAGCTGCAGCTCCTGCATGTCTGGGAATGGCAGGAGGAGGCAGTGGGTGATGGAGCTGCCATTGGACATCTGCTGTCCTAACTTAGGGAAAAAAAACACTGTGACAAATTAGGGAACACTGCTCAAAACTGACACCTTTTCCCACAGACCCTCCACCTCCCAGACACAAACACTTTCCAAGGAGAGTTGAGAATTCTCTCGGCCACGGCACTTCTCGGTTTAGTTTTCTCCTGCTCCCAGATCATATCCCTGCTACCTGGAGATTTTCCTGCTGGGAGGTGTTTCCCCGTCCTATGTCTTTCCCTGTGAGTGCTCACAGAGCTCATGTGGACCTCTCTGCACTCACTCTGGTCCTCCACAAACTTGCCTGTTTTATGGGAACTGCCTGGGCACGTGTTCCTGTTTCCAGGTGTGTAACGGCAGGTCAGAGCAAGTCTCATGGATGATGCTGGGGCTGTCCATAGGCAAAGGAGTGGCTGAAGGCACATCAGCGTGCTCGTATCAGACCCGCTGCTCACTCAAAGTTCCACCTCAGAAGTCTCAGGGGCTTCTTCTAGCATGAAAGCTCCTTTTTCCCCCAAATTCATCACAAAGAGGAAACTGAGAACACAGGCTCACAAAAGCTCTTTGTCTTTATAGCAACCCCTGCCTTAAGCTTCCCCTTTGAAAGTCCTCTTGAAAATGTCCTGGCTCATCTGGAGCTGTGACTAACCCTGACCCACACAGGACCCTCTCTACAGCAGCAGGGTCCTTTGGCTGCCCTGCTGGGGTCAACCCTTGCCCCCCAGCTTCTCCCCCAGTGCCATGATGAGCTCCTGGGCAGGCTGAGTGCTGACCCTGGCAGACAGCAGAGTCCCTGCCCAAGCACACAGCCCCTGGGCTGCAGGGACCCTGCTCCCAAGGACAGCACTGGGCACCCCTGACTGCACACCCACATTCACACCCTGCAGCCAGCCCCTGCGCAGGGCTCCTGCCTTGTCCTGTCCCCTCCCATAGTGCAGAGCGAAGCCCTGCTCTGCCAGCACATCCTCCAGCTGCTAACAGAAAAGCCTGGAGAGTAAACCCTTACAGGGTTACATCAGCCATGGCATGCCACCAGCTCTACAAGACCTCCAGGATACTCATCTTAATTTTGCTGCTGCCAGAGACTTCTTGTGACCGCAGATGTGAAGATTTCTCTGTGCACAAACTCAGCTCTGTCCATCCACTCCAGAGTGCCTTTAGTCTCTCTCTCCCAGATCCTGTCTCCTCAGTACCTGCAGGCAGTGCCCCAGCCCTGGTCCTGGGCACAGCTGTCTCTCTGCAGTGGTGCCCCCTTGTCATCATCTATCTGCGTCCCAGCAGCCCGGCCCAGCTCAGCAGCAGAGGCCCAGCCCAAGGTGGCTCTGCCTCTGTCCCCTGGGGCTCCTCCAGGGCTCCCTGGGGCTCCAGGGGAAACCCATGGGAAACAGCCTGAAGCAAGCATTGATGTTCCCCTCCCTCAGCTGGCAGACACACTGCCCTTCCTGCAGGGTCAGTTCTCTGATGAGAAAGAGAGTTTGGTCTGAGCATCAAGATTTTGTAGAATCATTGAACCACTTGGGCTGGAAAAGACCCTAAAGATCGACTCCAACCATTAACAAAACACTGTCAAGTCCACCACTGAGCCTTGTCAACAGTGCCCGCATCTCCATGTCTTTTAAAATACCACCAGGGACTGCTACCCAAACACCTTCTGTGGGCAGTCTGTTCCTTGTCCCATCATCAAGACAGAACAACCAGGCCGTTACAGGCAGGCATCTCCTTTACCCCCTGCTGAAGAAAGGATTCAGCCTGGTTGATTGAGGTATCTCATCCTGGGATTGTAGCCCTGGGGCTGGAATGGGACTCAGCTCCCCCCATGAACACACAAACCCACAGGAGGTGGGATTCAAAGATCACCCATGTACCACAATCCCAGTGTCTGCAGCAGCACAAAAGGGAATCTCTGAAGTCACAGCCGATTTGGAAAAGCAAAACCTCATTTCCAGAACTCACTCCCATGGAACTCACCAGTTTGGCGAGTCCCGAACCTGCTTGAAGAAGGTGATTAACAATTAATTGCTGATGTTTAAATGGCAACACAGTCCTTGAGAGCTGCTGCTCCAAACAGTGCAAACTTACAGAGACTTTGCAAGCAGCTGCACAGCCCTGGATGGCAGCATTAGGCTTAAGGAGATGTTCTTTATATGATTCCTTTTCAGAGGAGGATAAAGAGAAGTGTGCTTGTACTTAGTAAGGTCTACAGCAAACCTTTACCACTCTTCAGCCCCGGTTGCTCTTGCTGCACTTGCTGAACTCCTACAAACAGTCTCACTTCCTCAGAATGTGAAAATGTAACCATTATGTAGATGATGTCCCAGTCAGAGGAGATTGCCCCACAGAGGTAGGGGAAGAAGCAACAGCAGTGTGGGAAGCACTCAAGGAAGCCAAAGTTCCACCTGAGCAATGTCAGAAACCAAGTAGAAACCAGCAGATCAACGCTCCCACCCAACTTGGTGTTGTCCACAAATTTACACATCCCAGTATGGACCAGTAGGGACCAGTTTGCACCAGTACAAACCAATATAGGCCACTATGGCCCCAGACACTGCTGGGGTTTCAACATCCCAGTGCTCCCAGTCCCTGCTGCAGCTGCTCCTGCTCATCCCCCACCCAACTTCCTGGCTGGTGCTCTTTAGGAGGGGACACCCCAAATTAGGCAACCCCCACTCTGGGGCTGCCCCCCCCCTGCCCCCGCGGTTCCCTGATACCAGAGGTGGGGAGGATTTGGGGTGCCCCATGTTGTGTGGTCTGGGGGCAACAAGGAGCAATTCAGGGCTGGTGGCTTTGGAGGGGGGAAGAGCTCTTTTGGGGCACCTGCAGTTGGGGGTGTGGCAGTTGATGGGGTCCCCCAGGATTTTGGGTCTCAAGTTCATCTGGGGGGCCCATAGTGATGGTGCGGTGAGGTTCACTTTGGAGGTGCTACAGGCCCGCTTTTTAGGGTCCTGCCTGCTCTCAAGGAGATTTGGGGATACCCCAGGATTTTAGGGGCCACCATGACTACCTTGGGTGCCTCCAGGGCTCTTGGGGGGGGAAGCGTGGTTTTGGGTGTGCCTTTATTCGGGGTGCCCCTTTATTGGGGTGCCCCTTTAAGAGGGTCCATGCCCTCTGACCCCCTGAATTCACTACTGAACCCAAAGCAATGTTGGGGTCCCCCCAGTGGATTTAAGGTCCCAGAGCACCCCACTGCAGCTGCCAGTGGAATCCCACTTTTCGGGACACCCCTTTTTCAGGGGGCCCCTGGCTGCTGTGCTGAGCTGCGGCGGCTTTGGAGCTGCAGGGTTTGGGTCCAGGGGGATATGGAGCTTCCTGCTGGGATTTTGGGGTGAAGAGGTGCCTGCGTTCGGGGGTACTGGGTTCTGGGGTCATGGAGGTAAACGGGGGGAATTTGGGGGCTCATGGGGAGGTCCCCATTCTCAGAGGGGAGGGTGTGAGAGTAATTTGGGGGAGCAGAAGAGACCTCGAACAGGGGCTAAAAGCCACCAGAAACCACCCCCACAGATCATTGGGGAGGGGGGAACTGGAGATATGGGGGAAAGCATTACTGTTATTCATGTTGCTGGTATATTATTAATATTACAGTATTGTGCTTGATTTCAGTTCCTGACCTGTTCATATCTCCACACATGGGTTTTACATTGTTCCCATTCTCCTCCCCATCCCACCCAGGTGCTCAGCGAGCGGCGGCTGAATGCTTGCCAAGGGCAGGGGAGGCCCAGCAACAGCTCCTGCCCTGGCACTGTTGCTGGGGGAGCACAGGGCTCCCCAAGGGCATTGCCGCAGTCAGGATTGCGCAGGTGTGGCCGCAGCCCACCAGCTCCTTCCCACCTTGCGCAGTGCCCGTTGGGCTTCTGGGCTCTGCCTGCGCCTGCCAGGGCCTTTGTCACTTCCAGAATGCATTGCCAGAGCCCAGCAGAGCACTGGAGCCTTGCACAATGCCCGGCGCTGGCCTGGGCTTTACCAGAGCACACCAGCAACCCTCCTGCCTTCCACAATGCCCCTTGAGCTTTTGCGGGTGTTGCCGGGGCCAGGCAGGTCCCCTTATGCTGAGCTCCCAGTGCCAGGCACCAGCAGCTGCGGTGCCCAGGGGCTGCTCCTGCCCTGACACCTTCTCAGCACCTCTGACACCCGCAGCTCCTGCACACAGAAGGCTCCTGCTTCACCAACAGCACCTCTGCAGGCAGAGGGGGAGCTCCAAGCAGCACATGAACAGGCCCAGTGCCTGCTGCTCACCCATCCCCTGCTCCCACAGCTGGGATGGCACCAGCACAGCTCCTGACAGCTTCTCTTCCCTTTGCAGCATGCACCCACAGTGTGTTTCAAGCCAACACAAAACCAGCATTGCAAAGTCAAAGAACACGTACCTGCATATGCAGGGCAGCCAGGGCAGATGCAGCCTCCTGACAGAGGGCTCTCCTCTGCACTGGTTCCTGCAGGGCTCTGCTCCTTAAATAGCCCACGCTCACTGTGAGAGCCCCGTCACAATGGGCATCTCCACAGCGACCACCACGGCTTTGTGATGGTGGCAGCATCGTGCCCATGGCCACTGGGCACCCACGGGGTGCTCTGGGAGGTGCCATAAGGGGACCACCCTCTGCCCAGCCGGCTCGGGGAGGTCCCTCAAGGGATGCTCTTCCTCAGTGCTTTTGGTCCAGAAGTGGTGCATGCGAGGGGTCACAGCTCAAGCTGGACAATGGAACAGGGAGTCACAGCCACCTACGAGAAGGGGAGAGTGACCGACATAGAATCCCAGACTGGGTAGGGCTGGAAGGGGCCTTAAAGCTCATCCTGTTCTGATCCCTGCCATGGGCAGGACACCTTCCACTGGAGCAGCTTGCTAGAAGCCGCTGCCTCCAACATGGCCTTGAACACTGCAAGGGGTGGGGCAGCCACAGCTTCTCAGGGCAAGAGTGCAGTGTCTCACTACCCCTCAATGTGAGGAAGATTTTCCTAACATGAATTGAAATTAAATGAAGTCAATGAAATGAATTAAACCCTCTTTCCACTTGAACCGTTGTTTGTCCTTAAAATTGATTCTGGACCTGAAAAAGAAGCTGATATTTCAGGCAAATAACAGGGTCATCATTACTTGACTAACAGTCAGTGCAGGGATTAAAATGGAATAGCACAGCACAACATAGCACAGCACAGCATAGGACAGCCTAGCCATGGAGATCCTACTGCCCTGATAGTGCAGTATCCAGAGGTGAAGTCACTCCCTGTCGGCAGTGCTGGTCTTCGGGGCCCCAGGTTCCGGCAGATGCTGGCTCATGCAGCCAGCTGTGTCCCATCTGCCTTGACAAACTGCCACCACAATCCCAAGTGGCCCGTGCCCACCATGCCCAGAGGCTGGGATGCAAAGGAGAGAATTACAGGGGTGTTCCAGTCCCGCTGGGGAACCCCAAATGTGGTTTTACACAGGATTCTCACACCCCTTCAAACGGCCACGTATTACCACGCACTGGAACCAAGCACAAGCACCCTCACTACCGATTACTAGTCCTAGTCAAACTGTGCCAGGTGCCCATGCTACTTCTGCTGCAGTCCTGCTCTTGTCTAGTGATGCACATGTCCCTGGAGCCAGTCCTGCAAGAGATACTGATGAATGGAGTGCGGGACAGTGGGAGGGTTTCAAAGACAGGCTGGAGGGGCTGGGATCCTGCCATTGTTTCTGCTGTGCTGCAATACCCCTTCTCCTTCACAGACAGCTCCAAGATACCCTAAAGAAAAGTCCTAGTTCCAGGGCTGGGAAGAAGCTTCCAGTAAAGATCCACTACCTCATCGCATTGCAGTGTACATATAAATATGTATATGCACATACATCATGAAAAGACCTATTAATACTTAATTAAGACTGGCTGATCTACTAGTTAGGGGGAAGAGAATTTTCATAACATGCCTTGTGGGTCCCACCAACCAGGGTCCCAAACACCAGTGACAACGTGATGACAGGTAGCAAAGATGCCATCACAGGGGATCAGTCTCCTGAGAGGGGGGAGGAAAAAACCACCCGAAAGTGCCACAACCCCCTTCCCCTTTCTCCCACTAGGGAAGATTGGGAAGCATGCATGGCAGCATCGCAAGACCAGAGGTTCTGGCCCCATCCCTTGCCCTTGGACATGAAATTCACCTCCCCAAAAACCACAGCTGGGATGGGAAGCCCTCGTGGTCATGGGAAACCATTGTTTAGGACAGGAGATCACCAGCAGGGCAGGAAAGCATTGCGAGGGGCAGCTGCTGTGTCTGACAACCCAAAGCCCCAGGAGGCTGCTGAAGCAGCCAGGACTGGTGGAACTGGGGCAGAACCCGAGGCAGGGGGCAGTTGGCCCCCACCCAGCTGACACTGACCAACTGCTATGGCAGGTACAGCAGCAGCTCCTGCTCCTCAGGCTGCTCCTGCCCCCAGGTAACCCCCAGGTGCCTCTGCCTGCCGAGCTCTCACACCAGCACCTCTCTGCTTCCCCCAACAGAGACATTCCACCTCCAGCTGCCCATGGCATCAGAGGTGCCCAGCAGGAGCTTCACTGCTCCAGCCATGTCGCCTCCTGTGCATGCCTGTGTGCTGCCCTCTGTCCCGGGGCTGCTGCTCTCCGCTGAGCCTGCCCAGATCCAGCAGCTCCCCAAGGAGCCAGCAGCAGTGGCAGAGCTGGGGAACAATCACAACAGCATCCCCAACACCCATGACATGAGTGCCTTGCTCAGTGCTCTCCCTGACCGGAGAACATCGTGGAGGGCAGCTGCCACAACGAGCCAACAGCAGTGGCAGGGCAGGCAGACAATGAGGATATCACCACCAACACTTGATGACATGAGTGCCTTGCTCAGTGCACACTGAACGTGATCACATCCATGGTGGCTGAACACCCATCACTGCGTGGGATGCCTTGTGGCACCTGTCCCCACTGTCCTGGATTTGAGGATCTGAACCTGACTCCCTTGATCACCATGTTAATGAAGAATGGACTTTGATCAGACTGGACAAGTGCTGCAGTGATGGAATCGGAACTGGCTTCAGCATCCAACAACCCTATACCACACACCATCCATCTTTCCTACCTGGAGAGACTGGTATGAGAAGAGCGAGAAGAGGATGGCAGCAATGAGGACAGCACCTTCATCATCATCGCCTGGCTCACTGGCTCCTGAGATGCGGCCTGTCATGACCTACACTGGGAGCTCTTTCAAAGGAAAGCAGGCAGTGTATGGCTGCTCAAACACATCCAGTCAGCAGTTAACTCAGAGCATCCTTGGGCTCCATGGGGCACAAGGGAACACCATGGGAAACAGCCTGAAGCAAGCACTGATGTTCCCTCCCTCAGCTAGCAGACACACTGCCTTCCTGCAAGGTCAGTTCTCTGATGAGAGACAAAGTTCGGTCTGAACAACAAGATTTTGCAGAATCATGGAACCATTTAGGTTGGAAAAGACCCTTAAGAACGTTGAGTCCATGATTAACCAAACACTGGCAAGTCAACATGTTAAGCACGTCCCTTAGAACATGTCTTTTAAATACGTCCAGGGATGCTGACACAGCCACTTCTCTGGGCAGTCTCTTTCTTGTCTCATCATCAGACAGGACAGCCAGGCCAGGACAGGCTGGGATCTGCTTTACCCCTGCTCAAGGAAGGGATTCAGCCTGGTCAGGTGAGGCATCTCATCCTGGGATTGTAGCCCTGGGGCTGGAAGGGGACTCAGCTCCCTCCCATGAACACCACAAACCCACAGGAGGCCTCACTTCCTCAGCAGGTGAAAACGTACCAATATACAGATGATGTCTTAATGAGAGGAGATTGCCCCAAAGAACTGCAGCAACAGCAGGGTGGCAAGCCCTCCATGGCCCAGAGATTGAAGTTCCACCTGAGTAATGTCAGAAACCAAGCAGAAAGCAGTCAAATCGGGGGGTACCTGATGGATAGCAGCAGTGCAGTGATTCCTGCAGACACCTTCACACAACCAGAACAAGGGCAGATGCCCCAGGCTAGGAAGGAATTACAGTCGCTTATGGCTCCTCCAGGATACTGCAGGAAATATGTACCTGGATTCCCTATCATTGCTCGCCCACTGTTACAAAAGCAAAAACTATAGAAATGGAATCCAGAGCATAAGGAAGCAGGAAAAACCTAATACAAGAATTAAAACCATACCAGTCACAGGGGTCCGTACACCCCCACCCTCTCATAATGGAATGGGGTTTTGCTGAGCATGGCTCTTCCTGGGACTTCTTCAAACTGGCCCTGATGGACCAAAAAGAACTTGAATGTTCAAGTCACCTCTTTTAAAGACACAGAACCGAGATATTCAGAGTGGGAAAAGGAACTCGTCTTTAGTCCCAGCAGTGAAACAAACTGAGAACATTGATCAAGATAACCAGTACAAACCATCCATTCAATCCATTCGATTGACTTGACAGCATCCCAAAGAGAAGTGCTCCTCAGGATGCAGCTGCACAAAACCACAGGCAGAAAATGGCATGCCTATGTACCGGGGGTTGCAGACGAAGTGACATTACCTCAAGAACAGACTGAAGGTGTCCAAACTACTGCAGATGCCTGTAAATGCAGAGCCATCAGCGATACAACAGCCTTTCAAACCCTCACCAGCTTTAGAAGCACCTCCCTTCACCGAGGGAACACCAACAGGAAATACCTGGTTCCTCGGTACCTCAGCAGAAAGGATCACAGAATCATAGAATCAACCAGGCTGGAAAAGACCTTTCAGCTCATCCAGTCCAACCCTTACCCCACACTGCCAAGGCCACCACTGACCCATGCCACTGAGGCCTCGTCGCCATGGTGTGTGAACGCTTGCACGGACGGTGACTGCAGCACTGCCCTGGGCAGCCTTTTCCAATGCCTGAGCACCCTCTGGGGCAGGAATTGTTCCTGAGCTCCATCTAAACCTCCCCTGGTGCAGCTTGAGGCCATTTCCTCTTGTCCCATCCCTTGTCCCTTGGGAGCAGAGCCCAGCCGTCCTCCTCCTCCCAGGTAGTTGTATTCATCGATCAGGTCCCCCCTGAGCCTTCTCTTCTCCATCTGAACCCTCCAGCTCCCTCAGCCGTTCCCATCACACTGTGCTCCAGGCCCTGCAACAGCTCCGGTGCCCTTCTCTGGCCCTGCTCCAGCACCTCAATGTCTCTCCTGTAGTGAGGGGCCCAGAGCTGAACACAGGACTCGAGGTGCAGCCTCACCCGTGCCCACTGCAGGGGCACAATCCCTGCCCTGGCCCTGCTGCTGCACTGGTGCTGAGCCAGGCCAGGATGCTGGGGGCTTCCCGGCTGCCTGGGCACAAGCTGCTCATGCTCAGCTCCATCACTCAGCACCCCCAGCTCCTTTCCCAGGAGCAGTTTCCAGCCGCTCTTCCCCAAGCCTGGAGCATTGCAGGGGGTTGTTCCAGCCCAAGTCCAGGACCTGGCACTATGCCTACTTGAACCTCATCCCATTGGCCACAATCCATGGATCCAGCCTGTCCACATCCCTCTGCAGAGCTTCTACCCTCCAGCAAATCAATGCTCCCACCCCACCTGGTGTCATCTGCATATTTACACATCCCAGTATGCAGCAGCATGACCAGTTCGCACCATACACACCAATAGAGGCCACTATGGCCCCAGATACTGCTGGGGTTTCAATACCCCAGTGCTCCCAGTCCCTGCCGCAGGTGCTCCTGCTCATCCCCCACCAGACCTCCTTGCTGGTGGTCTTTTGGTGGGGACACCCCAAATTAGGCATCACCCCACTCTGGGGCTGCCCCCCAGCTTCCTGATACCAGGGGCGGGGGTTGCAATGTCCCATGGGGTGTGGTTTGGGGGAACAAGCAGCAATTTGTGGCTGGTGGCTTTGGGGAAGAAGCAACTTTTTTGGGGCATCCCCACTTGGGGTGGGGGTGTTCGGTGGGGCCCCTCCAAGACTTTTTGTCCCTGGGGTCATTTGGGAGGGCCTGGGGTAATGGCAGGGTGCAGGTCACTCTTGGGATGCCCCAGGAATCCCATTTGGGGTCCTGCCTGCTCTTGTGGTGCTTCAAAGTGATTTGGGGTTACCCCAGGATTTTGGGGGCACCACGATTACTTCGGGTGCCCCCAGGGCCATTTTGGGGGCAGCGTGGTTTTGGGGTGCCCCTTTTGGGGTATCCACCCTCTCTGTCTGCCCCCCTGAATTCACTATTGAATTCACTACCCCCAAGCAATGCTGGGGTCCCCCCAGTGAATTCAGGGTCCCAGAGCACCTTGAGGATCCCCCAGGGTGGGTGCTGGGAGGACCCCACTTTTTTGGGACACTCCTGTTTTAGTGTGTCTGTGCCACTGCACTTCTCAGGGTGGCTCCGTTATTTCAGACGTTCCTCTTCAATCGAAAGTGGGGGTATCGATCCCAGGGCAGCCGAATCGCATTGGATGCCCTAGGGACCCCCGTTGCCATAAATGGGAGAATTTGAGGGTTCAAGTAACATTTGGAGGTTTGAGGGGGTTTCCCCAAAAACTCCCTGTAGGAGGCACATTACATCAGGGGATCTCCCATGTGCCAAAAATGGGGGGTACGTGGGTTCCAGGGCACTCGGAGTTGCTCTGGGGGGGGCAACGTTCCCCCACGGTGGAGATGTGTTGAGGGGAAGAGTTTGGGGGTTCAGAGGGGATTTGGGCATTGGGGGGATCCCCACAGCTCCCCGGGCTGGTGCAGAGATGTGGGGAACACCCAATGTCCCAAAACGAGGGGTTACATTTGTCCCAGGGTACCCTGACTCTTCAGTGCCCCTGCTGGCACATGGCAGTAAATGGGGGGGGATTTGGAGTTCAGAAGGGAACTGGAGGGTTGGGGGGATTTGGAGGTTCATGGGAATGCCCCCAAGCTCGGGGGTTGTGGGGGGGCAGAGTAATTTGAGGCACCACCAGAGCCCTCAAACAGGAGCTACAGCCACCAGAGACCACACCACAGACCACTGGGGAGGGGGAACAGGATATATAGGGAGACCCTGCCAGCTTTTGGGAATGCCGCTGGCGGCTCCCAATAAATTTTACCAGTGAGGATGCTGACAGTGAACTCAACCCTCTGCCAGGGAAAGAAACTAAAATGAGGTTCCTGAGAGCTGGGGTGACCCTTGCTCTGCCCCAGGCTCTGACAGGGAGGCAGAAGTTCTCCTGCCCTGACACCTGCTCAGCACCTCTGACACCCGCAGCTCCTGCACACAGAAGGCTCCTGCTTCACCCCCCACCACCTCTGCAGGCAGAGGGGAGCTCCAAGCACATGAACAGGCCCAGTGCCTCCTCCTCACCCATCCCCTGCTCCCACAGCTGGCATGGCACCAGCACATCTGACAGCTTCTCCTCCCTTTGCAGCACGCACCCACAGTGTGTCTGAAGCCAACACAAAACCAGCATTGCAAAGTCAAAGAACACGTACCTGGATGTGCAGGGCAGCCAGGGCAGATGCAGCCTCCTGACAGAGAGGTCTCCTCTGCACTGGTTCCTCCAGGGTTCTGCTCCTTAAATAGCCCACTTTCACCGTGAGGGCCCCGTCACAATGGGCGTCTCTACAGCAACCGCCACAGCTTTGTGGTGGTGGCAGCATCCTGCCCATGGCCACTGGGCACCCAGGGGTGCTCTGGGAGGTGCCATAGGGGGACCACCCTCTGCCCAGCTACCTCAGGGAGGTCCCTCAAGGGCTGCTCTTCCTCAGTGCCTTTGGTCCGGAGGTGGAGGATGCGAGGAGTCACAGCTCAACTTGGGCAATGGAACAGAGCATCACAGCCACCTACGGGAAGGGGAGAGTGACCGACATTGGCACAGCAGAGAATCCTGGAATCCCAGACTGGGTTGGGCTGGAAGGGGCCTTAAAGCTCGTCTATACCGCTGACACGGGCACGGACACCTTCCACTGGAGCAGCTTCCTCCAAGCCCCTTCATCCAACCCGGCCTTGAGCACAGCAAGCGGTGGGGCAGGCACAGCTTCACTGAGCACCATGTGCTGTGCCAGTGTCCCACCACCCTCACAGAGAAGAGCTTCCTCCTGAGTGCTCATCTCACTGCCCTCTGTCAGGTTTAAGCAGCTCCTCCTTGGCCTCTCCAACCTGGCCTTGAACACTGCAAGGCGTGAAGCAGCCACAGCTTCTCTGGGCAAGAGTGCAGGGTCTCGCTACCCTCAATGTGAGAAAGATTTTCCTAACATGAATTGAAATTAATGAAGTCGATGAAATGAAATTAAACCCTGTTTCCACTTGGAGCCATTGCACGTACCTAAAACTGATTCTGGAGCTGAAAAAGTAGCTGGTATTTCAGGCAAATAACAGGGTCATCATTACTTGACTAATAGTCAGTGCAGGGATTAAAATGGAATAGCACAGCACAGCATAGGACAGCCTAGCCATGGAGATTCTACTGCCCTGATAGTGCAGTATCCAGAGGTGAAGTCACTCCCAGCCGGCAGTGCTGGTCCTCGGGACCCCAGGTTCTGGACACACGCTGGCTCATGCAGTCAGCTGTGTCCCATCTGCCTTGACAAACTGCCACCACAATCTGCAAGTGGCCCGTGCCCACCGCGCCCAGAGGCTGGGATGCAAAAGAGAGAATTACAGGGGTGTTCCAGTCCCACTGGGGAACCCCAAACGCGGTTTTACACAGGGTTCTCACACCCTTCAAACGGCCACGTACCACACACTGGAACCAAGCACAATCACCCTCACTACCAATTACTAGTCCTAGTCAAACTCTGTCAGGTGCCCATGCTACTTCTGCTGCAGTGCTGCTCTTGTCTAGTGATGCACATGTCCCTGGAGCCAGTCCTGCAAGAGATACTGATTAATGGAGTGCGGGACAGCGGGAAGGTTTCAAAGACAGGCTGGAGGGGCTGGGATTCTGCCATTATTTCTGCTGTGCTGCAATACCCCTTCTCCTTCACAGACAGCTCCAAGATACCCTAAAGAAAAGTCCCACTTCCAGGGCTAGGCTGAAGCTTCCAGGAAAGAACCACTACCTCATCGCATTACAGTGTACATGTATATATGCACATACATCATGAAAAGACCTATTAATACTTAAGACTGGCTGATCTACTAGTCGGGGGAAGAGAATTTTCATAACATGCCTTGTGGGTCCCACCAACCAGGGTCCCAAACACCAGTGACAAGGTGACGAGAGGCAGCAAAGATGCCATCTCAGAGGGATCAGTCTCCTGAGAGGGGGGAGGAAAACAACAACCCAAAAGTGCCACAAGCCCCCTTCCCCTTTCTCCCACTAGGGAAGATTGGGAAGCATGCATGGCAGCATCGCAAGACCAGAGGTTCTGGCCCCATCCCTTGCCTTTGGACATGAAATTCACCTCCCCAAAAACCACAGCTGGGATGGGAAGCCCTCGTGGTCATGGGAAACCATTGTTTAGGACAGGAGATCACCAGCAGGGCAGGAAAGCACTGCGAGGGGCAGCTGCTGTGTCTGACAACCCAAAGCCCCAGGAGGCCGCTGAAACATGTAAAAGAAACTGTTCAGTGACATGTGCACAGACACACAGATCTCTTGCTGCATTGTATGCACCTGTTACCGGGAAATGTATCCAGGGGCTGGGAAAGGAAACAGCACAGGAGGGAATTTTAAGTTATTGTTCTTCCTGGTGAAACCTGTTGGGCTTTAGCACCTTCTTCCATATTTTCCTTGGTAATTGGAATGTATTTGAGTTATTGAAAGTTATATTGCATTCCCTCCTCCCCTGTGTTCTAGAAGAGCGAGCAAGTAGGGTCTCCATCAATCCATCCTTCTCATAGAGTGGTGCGGTCACCATAGGGTATAAAATTCACCGCATAGGGAATAAAATTTGACTTATAGTAGCAGTTGCTGTTGGCGACCATCCAACCAGAGTGAAACCTTCCCAGCCCTGTGCATGGTAAGGCTCTAGGTGCAGGGCAATGCAGCTGCAGTTGCTGGAGGGATCTGCTGCAGCTGCTGCCTTGGAGAGTCCATGGGATCTGTCAGGAGGACTCTCTTGGTTTCTCTGTGTATATAAGGAGGAGGATGTGCTGCAGAGCAGGGCTTCCCTCTGCGCCATGCAAGGGACAGGACAAGGCAGGTCCCTTGTCCTGGGCTGGCTGCAGGGTGTGAATGTGGGTGTGCAGCCAGGTCCCTTGTCCTGGGCCGGCTATAGGGTGTGAATGTGGGTGTGCAGCCAGGGGTGCCCAGCGCTGTCCTTGCGAGCAGGGTCCCTGCAGCCCAGGATCTGTATGCCGGGGCAGGGACTCTGCTGCCTGCCAG
>JBCFXG010000076.1:0-202500 GCA_039720435.1 Amazona ochrocephala | reverse complement strand
ATTAATGATTTCCATTGTAGCTGAGATGTTAACTAAGGCCTTTTCTAATTCACTAACTCCTAACCATGGAAGAAACCATCTCACAGAACTATGAAACCCGGCTGGTTTCATTATTAAAGGGTTGTTCCTCTTGGTTAGATGGGTGACAGGTTTCATGTAGGTTCGTAATAGGGCAAACGTGCATAAACTCATTAAGTCTTGTACGATGGTAATGTCAAGAACTATGATCCCTATGGCACATTGGCCCTCCCACCCCAAGGGCAATACTTGTATCCCCACCTTCCACAGATCCAATACCATCCATGACCTACTGGAGTTGGCCAACCCTGGGGGGAATAGGTGGCATTTTTCTGAGTCTGGTAGCTATGCCATATATTGGCACCTCCATAATGGATGTAAGTGGTGCAACTGGAATACGCTCCAATCAATCTTAAATTTCCTCAATTTTTGTCTGTGCTATTCCCCCCTATGTTCTTAATATTTGTGGTGTTTTCCAGGTAGCACCTTTGGACACAAGGTACTCCCTCAGTCTCATTCCAGAGTAGGCTTAAATCTATCTGCCATTTGAGATTCTCTCCTGGTTCCCCTGTATACTCGTCCAGAGATATGTTATCAAAGGCCCGAGCTCTTCCTGAAAGGCTGGGAAAAACGGTAGCGAGTATAGGGTGGCCATGTCCTGTGTTTTGGGGTAAGCCTGAGCAAATCCAGCAGTCAGAGCAGTTCATGGTATTAGCAATTTGCTCATGTAGCTGTAAGAAATATTACTTCCCCATGCCTCTAATCCCCCTATGAGGTTTACAATCAGCGTCGTGACAAGGCAGGTTTTCCTTGTTGTACTTGGGCGACTCTCCATGGAGATTTAGGTGCTTTCTTTACCCTGGTGTGATGTATCCAGGCACTTTGTTCTTTGATTTTGATTGCTGTGAAGGAGGTAAGGAGTACCTGGAAAGGTCCTTCCCACTGTGGCGCCAAAGTTTTTTCTGTAAGAGACTTCACATATACATAATCTCCAGGTTGTATATTGCGTACCGGCCCGTCTAAACCTCTCCCCTGAGTTCCAACTACATGTCTTCTAATTTAATCAAACTGTACTCAATGCCACCATATATGAAGTCATAATTTCATCTCCGGCTTGTATGGATATCCCTCTCTGTATCTCATAGGGTCGTCCATACAAAATTTCAAAGGGGCTCAGTCCTTCCTTCGCCCTCAGTCTGATCCGTATGCGCAGGAGGGCCAGAGGAAGGGATTGAGGCCAGGCCAAATTCGCTTCTTGTCCTAATTTTACAATTTGCTGTTTAATTAAATGGTTCATCTTTTCTACTTGGCCACTCGACTGGGGGCGATGAAGTTGCCACTCTATACCCAGGTGGCGGCTAATTTGTTGTATCACCTTTGAGACAAAATGTGGTCCTCTATCAGAGGATATAGTTGTTGGAACCCTAAAACGTGGTATTATTTCTTGTACTAATACTCCAGTTACCTCTCGAGCCTCAGCTATTCTGATTGGGAACGCTTCTGGCCAACCTGGAAAGGTATCAGTTAATACCAATAAATACTGGTACCCCCTTTTTCTTGGGAGCTCTGTAAAATCAATTTGCCATTGTTGACCAGGTCCATTGCCTCTCCCAGTGTGACCTATTTCTGGTTTGGGGGTGTTCTTAGAGTTAGTCTGGAGGCAGAGATCACACTGCTGAGTCACCTGTGTCACAGTGGTGTATAAATTTCTAGCCGCAATTTCTTTAATTAAATATTTGTACAAAGACTCTGCCCCTCAATGTCTCTTCCTATCTTCTTCCTTTACTAAATGCCATACTAGGCAGGAAGGAATGATTAGTTTCCCTTGTGGGGTAAGAGCCCATCCCTCTTCATTATATGACCCTTCCAGATCTATGATAAGCTTCTTATCTTCCTTAGTATAATCTGGCTTACCTTCTAGGGAAATTTGCCCATTGGGGACCAAAGCGCCTTCTGTTTTTTTCTCTATTTTGCCTGCTTGTTTTGCCTCTCTGTCCGCCAGCTCATTTCCCTTCTCCATTTCTGAGCTCACTTTCTGGTGTGCCTTAGTGTGTATGATAGCCAATTACCCAGGAAGTTGGACTGCCTCCAGCCGTCTCAAAATTTCTCTTGCATGCATGATGTTTTTCCCTTGAGAGTTCAATAATCCCCTTTCTTTCCAGATCGCTCCATGTGCGTGCACCACCCCAAAGGCATATTTTGAGTCTGTATAAATATTAACAACTTTGCCTTGGGCCAATTCCAAGGCGCGGGTTAGAGCAATTATTTCTGCCTTCTGTGCAGAGGTATTCGTGGGCAAAAGCCCTGACTCTGTTACCTCTTGACTGGTGGTAATGGTGTATCCCGCGTGTCTCTTACCACTTAGGACATAGCTGCTTCCATCTGTGAACCAGTTTTCTCCACTTTCCATAGGGCTGTCTCTCAGGTCTGGGCTGCTTGCATAGGCTGCTTCAATGGTCTCCAAGCAGTCATGATGTACTGGCTCTCCTGTGTTTCCACTGAGGAAAGAAGCTGGGTTGACAATGTTAGTGACTATAATTTCCACATTGTCCTGTTCTACCAACATAGCTTGATACCTCAAGAATCTATGTGGAGAAAGCCAGTGTCCACCTTTAGCTTCCAGTACTGCAGACACTGTATGGGATACCAACACAGTCATTTTCTGGACCAGGGTAAATATTCGGGCTTTTTGTATATTCAATATTACGGCTGCAACTGCTCACAAGCATCCAGGCAAACCTTTCACAGTTGCGTCCAATTGTTTGGAAAAGTAGGCAGCTGCTTGTTGGTATGGGCCCAGATCTTGTGCTAATATTCCCAGGGCAATCCCCTGCTTCTGTGGGAGAAGAGAAAGAACGGCTTACGCACGTTTGGGAGTCCCAAGGCCAGGGCCAACATCAAAGCTTTCTTCAGTGCCACAAAGGCCTTTCCAGCTTCCTTACTCCATTTAAGGTGTTTCTAGTCACTGGTCGTTAGTGCATACAAAGGTTTAACAAGCAGTCCATAGTTATAGATCCACAACCGGCCCCACCCTGTCATTCCCTGGAATGTCCACAACTCTTTTACTGTTTGAGGTTTTGAGGTCTGACATATTGCTTCTTTGTGGGCCTGTCCCAAAGTTGTTTGTCCTGCGCTGATCTCATAGCCCAAATAATTCACCTCATGTTGTATTATCTGGGCCTTCTTTTTAGACACCCGATATCCCTGGAGTCCTAGAAAATTCAGCAGTCTTACTGTTCAGGCCACGCAATCGCTTTCTGGTTTTGTGGCCATTAGAATATCATCCACATACTGCAACATTCTTCCTTCCTCAGAAGGGGTTTCCCAAGATTCTAAATCTTTTGCCAGCTGATTGCCGAAAATGGTAGGACTATTCTTAAATCCTTGGGGCAACACCGTCCAAGTGAGCTGGGTCTTCCGACCACTGTTAGGATTTTCCCATTCAAATGCAAATAATTTTTGGCTAGCTTCATGGAGAGGGAGGCAAAAGAAGGAATCTTTCAGGTCTACGACAGTGAACCAAGTCAGTTCAGGTGTTAACGCGGTTAACAAAGTGTATGGATTTGCCACTACTGGGTAAAGATTCTCCGTTATCTTATTTACAGCCCATAGATCCTGGACTATCCGGTATGACCCATCAGCTTTCCGGATAGTACTTAATAAGGGTCTTTTTATTTTCCGTGCCTCCAGACCCAGCAATGTCTTTCCAGTGGGTGAGCACGCAGCCCAAAGGACTCATTTTCGGAATTCCCCTTTGGGTGTTACCCGTATCTTTGACCACTGTCTCTTCTTAGTCCTCTATTTTATCTTCCATTTCTTTGTTTCAATTTCCATGCAAATCTTTACTGTCTTTTCCCAATCCTCTACCCACACACCCCAAACTTCAGGGATCAAATTTTTCCTCCCACACTCTAATTTCACTCTTTCAGATTCTTGTTGGGCATTATATAAGTGTGGAGGTTGGGGAAGGCACTTAGGGCTCTCCGCCCTTTTTCTATAAGATATACAATACCATCGTCTCGTACAGGATTTACACTTCAGCAAAACCCGAGCTGGGTGGCAGCTATCACACAATCTGAAAACAAGCCCACACACAAAAGAAGGAATTACCCCTGTTAGCCCACCAATGCAAGGGTTCAGACTAGGGTAGTGAGGTTGTTCTCAACCTAAAGGTTGTTCCCAATCTAAAGCCACTGTTCGTCCTGCCGGAGTTATGTATACTCCTTCCAGATAAACCCGCTCATTCCTCTCCTTAACCAATTTCCCCCTTCGTTCCAATATTCAAGCCCAAACCACCAGAGGAGCGACTCTCGTCATTCTGCCACCTTAATGCTTAACTGGTCCCCTATAGGAGATAGAGCAAACACCACAGTAGCCCAATTTAAATATTAAAAGATCAAACGTTTAAAACATTCTATTAATAATTCACACTCACTCTATAGCCATATCAAGCACACTTCATACACACTACCCATCCACACGCAGCCTTTAGCAGCAGATAATTACTGGAGGTCCGCTTACCCTTCTCCTGCTTCTTATACAATCATTAGTAGGTCCGTCCTGGCTCCCAGCATTGGGATACAGCGGTGGCCTTGGATGAGGAGGCACCACAGAGTACAGCACTGACAGCACCAGATCCAAGGGTGGGGAGGAGATGGAGAAGGGCTTCAGGTACGCAAATGCTGAAGTGCTGACAAGCAGGGAGAGCATGGCCAGGTGAGGGAGGCACGTGGAAAAGGCTTTGTGGCATCCTTGCTCACGGGATCCTCAGCACGCTCTGAAGATCTGCACACAGGACCCCACAAGGAAAACAAAACAGCCAAATGTTACACAGACAGCAATCACAAGAAGCCCAACTTCCCTGAGGTAGCAGTGTGAGTGGAAGAGCTTGAGGATCTGGGGGATTTCACAGCAGAACTGCTCCACAGCATTGCCTTGGCAGAGGGGGAGTGAAAATGTATTGGTTGTGTGCAGCAGAGCAGTGAGAAACCCCGTGCCTCAGGCAGCTGCTGCCATGTGGACACAAGCTCTGCTGCCCAGGAGGCTCCTGTAGTGCAGGGGCTTGCAGATGGCCACGTGTTGGCGAAGGGAAGAGCAGACACCATTTGGTCGTCAGCAAACTTCGAACTTTATTGGCAAAGACACCTGGTTATATACACTAAATAATGAGCCTCATACATATTGCAAAGCTGAGCTCCTAATTGGTTAACCTTTAAAATGTTACCCTTATCTTATTTCTGCATACTTGCAGTTTACAGTTAGCATGGTTAGCTTGAAAGACGCTTTGTTACCACAGGCCCTATTGTCCAGAGGGACCTTGTGGTCCAGCTGGACCAAGGGAGTCAGTGGAAGTCTGATTATCAAACAGAACCAGGGGAGTCAGCAAGACCTTGCTAACTTTTCCCAAGACTTCTGCACGTACACGAACTTTAGTAACCCTCAGGCGAGGCCTCAATGCCTGTGGGTCACTACCTTACAACTGTCAAGCACTCCTTTATCCATTAGCCATTCATTAATAAAACTCTCCACATTTCCCCCGTTTTCTTTTTGGGCTAAAAGCACATTATTCATCGCCTTCATGGTCATGGTTTTCACACAAGAAATAAGACATCCAATAATCAATAATCCTGCTATGAGCACAATCAAAATCACAAGTCCTTGTTTCACTAGCTCTCTGAGCCAGCCTGATAAACCCCAGCCACTCAACAATGTGTCTAATGGGCTCTGCCATTCTTGCAATTTCTTCATGTTGACATTCAACTGTCTGATCTTATCATGAATGGACTGGGATTTATCAGTAAGGCTAAAACAACACATTCCGTCAAACTCCTCACAACCATGACCATGAGCAAGTAATAAAAATCAATAGCGGCGCGATTTTGCAAGGTAGCTTTTCTTATACTATCAGCTTCTATTAACCCTTCCTTGCCCAAAATGTTAATCTGCTACCCATTAAAAACCTTTACATTAACCCAATAATAAAAAATACACAGAACACTGTCTGCCCTCAACAGACACACACATACACACACATTCATGGGATCCCACAAACACACTCCACACAACTACAATATGTGAAACACAAAATGCAGACAATCATTACTCCCACTACATGGTTACACATACAAAATGTGGTTGCAATGACCCTGTGACGACAATCAGAAAACCAGCTCCGAGCAGCATCATCACAGTGCAAGGTGGCAGGCTCAATCTCAGCGGGCGTCCCCGCAGAGGCTCTGTCTCCCCCACATTGTATGAGGCTTGGGCTTTTGTACTGATCAAAATGCACACTCATTCCAATGCAGGTGGCCAGCCTACATCGGGAGAAGTGGCCAACAGTATCTATACAGGTCTGCAAGGGTCGATAAAAACACAGACGTAGTTACATTTGCTAACCTTTAGTACATGAAGATCACAGACAGACTATAAGCACACAATACATCTGTATCCCCCACCCATCTTACTTTTCCCTTTATAATTGTCCATTTATCATGAGTGGCCACAAACCCAACATATAACACAATTATCTTTAAGCAGTTCATGTTCAGTTCTTTCCTTGTGATCTTATTCTGTTGGCTCTTCTTCTGGTTGTGCGTCGTTGCTGACTTCCGAGCTTACCGATGTGGCGTCTGGAGCAGGCTTAGTCCATTTTGCCGGCACCCACAAGGGTCCTGCAGGAGCAGAAAAACACAGGTAGCCCCGTCCCCAATACAGAACTTTAGCAGGGTTCTGCCATATACCAGTTTTGGGGTCTTTATACCTGACCCATATCTCTTCCTTGCTGATATCTGTGTCTACTTGTTTTTGACCATGCTGCATAGCTGGAGGAATATCTGAGTTCCCAAAAATACACAAATGATTGAGCACATAAAGTACCTTAGATAGGCGCATCTGTGGATCTGTTACTGTTTCATGCTTGGCAAGATAGCGTTTTAGGGTGCCATTAGCTCTTTCTATTATAGCTTGACCCGTGGGAGAGTTAGGTATTCCTGTTATATGTTTCACACCCCAGTCGTCCATAAAGTTTTTCACTTTGGCACTCACATATGCAGGACCATTGTCTGACTTGATACTATTTGGAACTCCCATTACTGCGAAACAACTCAATAGATGCCGTATCACATGTAATGCCTTTTCTCCTGCTTGTGCTGTTGCCCAAATATATTTACTGTATGTGTCAATGGTTACATGCACATACTTTAATCTTCCAAAACTAGCGACATGGGTGATGTCCATTTGCCACTTCTCATTTGCTTTGAGACCTCGTGGGTTTACTCCACATCCTAGTCCTATTCCCCCATTATGATGGCTACATATGGGACAAGCTCTTACAATGGCTCTTGCATCTTCGATCCCTATTCCAAAGTTTCGTGAAAGCCCTCGGGCATTCTGATGATACAAATTGTGTGCTTCTCTTGCCAAAACATGTTTACTCATAGGACAGGTGTTATCCTCTGCTAACGCAACTAATTTATCTGCTCGGGCATTCCCTTCTCCTAAACCTTCATCCCATTTATGACTCCTGATATGTATGACTGAATAGGCCGTCGTGCGTTCTCTCAAGGCCTTTCTCAGCTGTAACAACAGTTCATATAGTCTCTTGTTGTTCACTTCTTTAATAGCAGCGTCCTCTATTCGCATAGCCACTCCAGCTACATATAAGGAGTCTGTCACTATATTCACTGGACACTCAAAGTTCACTACAGCCCACACAACCGCCAGCAGCTCTAACGTTTGTAAGCTGTCGGCCGGCTCTGCGTCCAAAAGTTTGTGGTTCCAGTGCCCTTGTTCTTGCCAAGTAATTGCTGCTTTCCTGGACTTGTTTCCAGCATCTGTGAAGACTGTCACTGCATCTGAAATCGGAGTGTCTTCCCTCAGGGGTCTTACCACCCAATTCCACTCTGACATCCATTGCAAGGTGGGAGGTGTTAATTTCCCTGTTTCCACCAAAACCCCTGAGCCCAGTAGTGCTTCCTGTAGATCACCCGAATTAATTAGATACCAATCAAGAGTCTCACGTTTTATCGGCAGGTGAATCACCTCCGGTTCTCTGCCTGAGACTTCTATTGCCCTAAGACGTCCCTTTTTTATCAGACCTGCAATTTGTTCAATTTTTGTTACAAGGGTTTTTCGAAGCTGCAGCGGAGGAGCCAACCATTCTAATACCCTGGTCTCCCCCGTTTTCTTTTCCAGTTGGGAAAGAGCACCTAGAACCTGTTCAGGGCTATTCCAAATAGTGATGTCAATAGGCAACTCGAGGTTTCTGCGGGTAACATGACCACGTTGAACACACTCTACAATTCGCTGTAGAACGTCTTGTTGTTGATCTGTTAGCACAACCCGTTGACATGGATCCGTGCCCTTCAATAACGGTCGCAAAGGCTCCAACAGAGAGTTGGGGATACCCACAATTGGTCTCAACCATTGTAAGTCTCCCAATAGTTTTTGTGCATCATGCAGTGAAGAAATGTTTATGTTCAGCTGTAACTTTTGTGGCACAACTGTCTGTTGAGTTATTGTCCAACCTAAATATTTCCATGGCTCTGTACGTTGTATTTTTTCTGTGGCTATCACTAACGAGCGTACCGCCAATGTCTGTTTTATCTGATTGACTTGGTCTTCTGAAAAAGGTTGCTGTTGAGCAAAAAGAATGTCATCCATATAATGGTAAACAATTGTGTCTGGCCATGATCTTCTTAACGGCTGCAAGGCTGCATCAACATAAAGTTGACACAATGTTGGTGAATTACGCATTCCCTGTGGCAATACTGTCCATTCAAAACGCTTATCAGGTTCTCCCCTGTTGATCGCAGGTAGGGTGAAAGCAAAGCGTTTCGAGTCATCAGGATGCAAGGCGATTGTGAAAAAACAATCTTTCAGATCAATAATCAATAATGACCAATCTTGCGGAATCATGGCAGGGTTGGGTAGACCAGGCTGCAGGGCTCCCATAGGTTCCATCTGTTCATTAACAGCACGCAAATCATGCAACAGACGATACTTGCCAGATTTCTTTTTGATTACAAATATCGGTGTGTTCCATGGACTGGTAGAGAGTTTCAAATGTCCCTGTTGAAACTGTTCATGAATTAACTGGTGAGCTTGGGTGAGACTTTCCCCTTTTAGTGGCCATTGCTTAACCATCACTGGAGTGTCAGACTTCCATGTGAGAGGGATGGGGAAAGTCCAAGCAATGGCGATTACCCCAAAGGGTGCTCATTTGTCAGAACTACTCCAAGCTGAGCTAGCACGTCTCTACCAATCAAACAAGCAACTGTAGGAGGCAGGTGAACTACAGAGAAGGTCATTATCAACTGTTGTCCATCAATTTTGATTGCGATGGGAGGCGTCTTGCTTGCCAAGGTGAACCCTCCAACTCCTGTCACAGTATCAGAGGAAGGAAAAAGAGGCCAATCCCGGGGCCATTCATTGGGGCTAATAATGCTTGTGTCCGCCCCTGTGTCCAAAAGTCCCCAGAGTCCAATTTTCTTTCCTCTATAACAGAGTTCCACACGCTTTTTGGGTCTATCATGTAGGTTAACTGACAATAGTGTGAGTCCTGTAGACCCAAATCCTTGTGCTGCTCGCTTCTGTTTGTTAGCGGGACACATGCCTGATGTTAACTGTGGCAATGGCACTAGTTGTGCTATACGTTGTCCTTTTTCAACTTTTAACGGTGGATAAGGTGTGTAGGCTATGATGGATATTTCCCCTGTGTAGTCTGCATCGATAACTCCAGGCAACACAAAAAGTCCCAACAAGGTTGCTGATGATCGGCCTAATAACAATGCTCCACAGACTTGTCCTTTGATTTGTAAGGGTCCATAAACACCAGTAGGAATTTTCATTGGCTGGTTGGTCATCAGGGTGGTATCTACTGACGTTGCCAAATCGAGCCCGAGGCTGCCTGTTGTTGCGGGTTGAAGACAGGAGGTGGCGCTGATGTTACGGCAGCGATTTGTGTTGGTGCGCGGCTGCTCTTCGCGCTCCTCTTCCCGTTTCGCGACCTCCGCGTACATACAGTCGTGTCATGCGTGGATGATTGGCAATTTTTACACCACATCCCTCTGGCTTGACATTCTCGACGTACGTGACCTCCCTGGCCACATCGATAACATCTCAGGAATGTTCTTTGTCCCCCAGCCGCTACCGTGGCAGAGGTTCGGAGAGGTGCAAGAGCAGCTAACACCTGATTCTGCGTTGACTCTGCTTGCTTCTGAATTCCTAAGCCTAATTCTTTTATTGCCTCCACTAAAAAGACTTGAGCCCCAGTTGGCTGCATTGCCATTCTTTCTAACGCTTCTTCTATTGACCAGTTTGCTCCTAGAGTGGATAGCACCCTCTGAGTGGCAGGTGTGCTATTTTGCAGGGCGCATTGTTTTAACAATGCCCCTTTCATGTAGTCTGGAACTCCTGCCCGATCTATAGCGGCGGCTGCTTTATCTATAAAACTCCCAAACGACTCTTCCCTGCCTTGCTTAATTCCCATGTATGCAGGCATACCACCCGGTTCTTTTACTCTATCTATTGCTGCCCTCACAAGTCGCATAGCTTCTCTAACTTTATCTGCCCCTATTAATATCTGCGCTTCTGTACGCAAAAACGGTCCTGAACCCATCAACTCATCAACTGTTACTCCCTGCAAGGGGTCCCCTGGCGCTCGGGTAGCCGCCACTGATTCATTGACCAGTGCTTGCCAATGGGCATTAAACAATAACTGTTGATGCTGAGTGAAGATTAACCTCACAATACCTCTAAGATCACTTGGAAGCAATAGCATCGTGTTGAATATATAATCTAACATTTGTCTAGTAGGCTCGCTTTTTACACCAAACTGACTAACTGTAGCTCGCAGCTGAGAAAGCAATTTCCAGTCAAGGATACTATATACCCCTTGATTTGCCACATGTTGCCCCTGCTGATCATATACTGGGGTGTAAGTCACTGGGCAAGCCAAGTGAGAAACCGCCTCAAGCACGTCATTATCACCCCGTTGCGCTGCCTCCCTCGCCAATACCGCCCATGCCTCCCTCCTTTGTTTCGCCATCTCCTCCCATAGGTCGCTCAGAGCCCCTGGGATAGGATTTGACACACTTGGCGGGGGTCTAGGGCATTCTTTATATTGGCTTACAGGGGGCTTAGGCGGGGGCTGATCATGCAAAGTATCCACGGCTTCTTTCACTATACCCGGACCACCACCCCCTTCCCCCTCCTCAATCGGAGGAGCAGTAGGCTCAATTTCCTCTTTTTCCTGCACGTCCCGCGCGCAAGGAATCCTAATACTAGTCACAGCAGGTGCAAGGGGCTCACCTTCTGGTGGTCCTGTTTGTCCATAATCCCTATTTTTCCTATGTGCCTCAGCCGCTTTTTCTGCCGCTTTTCGTTCGGCTGCATACTGCAACAACGCATTATGCACCGTTCGCCACACCTTTCCCAGTTTTTTTGCTGTCTTATCATCCTCTAATACAGCCTCCCATAACACATCCCCAAATTTACGCCACTCATTTAAGTCATGCACTGTATGAGGATTAACAAATATTCCTTTTGCATATCCATAAGCTAACAGCTCTGGAACCTCCTTTTTTAAATTAAGATCCCTGAGATTACGTTTTTCTAAAAAGCTTGTAAACAAATCATATGCCACTTGCCTATCCATGTTTAGACGTCAGCGCGCTGTTTTGCAGCTCTTTCAGGCTCCGGTGGCACTTACGACCCAGACCACCTATATGATCCTGGGGGTGCTTTCGGCCACTTTTCCGGCTTTTATTCGGCCACTGGCTTTTGCACCGTCCTGGGCTGCAGTCAGGACTCGTGTCTCTTCACTCCGCGTCTCACCGCGTTTGATACAGCATCTCACCGCTCCGCATCTCACCGCGTTTGATACAGCGTCTCACCGCTCCGCGTCTCACCGCGTTTGATACAGCGTCTCACCGCTCCGCGTCTCACCGCGTTTGATACAGCGTCTCACCGCTCCGCGTCTCACCGCGTTTGATACAGCGTCTCACCGCTCCGCGTCTCACCGCATTTGATACAGCGTCTCACCGCTCCGCGTCTCACCGCGTTTGATACAGCGTCTCACCGCTCCGCGTCTCACCGCGTTTTACTTCGCTCAACCGTGGTGCAGCGTCCTACCGCTCAGTACAGCGTCTCACCGCTTTTTCTCGATCCTGTCGGGGAGTTTTGTTTTGGATCACGTCGGGGTCACCATTTTGTTGGCGAAGGGAAGAGCAGACACCATTTGGTCGTCAGCAAACTTCGAACTTTATTGGCAAAGACACCTGGTTATATACACTAAATAATGAGCCTCATACATATTGCAAAGCTGAGCTCCTAATTGGTTAACCTTTAAAATGTTACTCTTATCTTATTTCTGCATACTTGCAGTTTACAGTTAGCATGGTTAGCTTGAAAGACGCTTTGTTACCACAGGCCCTATTGTCCAGAGGGACCTTGTGGTCCAGCTGGACCAAGGGAGTCAGTGGAAGTCTGATTATCAAACAGAACCAGGGGAGTCAGCAAGACCTTGCTAACTTTTCCCAAGACTTCTGCACGTACACGAACTTTAGTAACCCTCAGGCGAGGCCTCAATGCCTGTGGGTCACTACCTTACAACTGTCAAGCACTCCTTTATCCATTAGCCATTCATTAATAAAACTCTCCACAGCCACGTAGTGGTCATAGGACATAATGGTGATAAAATAAAACTCAGCTATGAGAAAAAAGAGAAAGAAAAAGATCTGTGCAGCACAAGCTGTGTAGGAGATGGGCCTGGTGTCCCAGAGGGAATTGGCCTTGTATCTGGGGACAGTGGTGGAGATGCAGCCCAGGTCCAGCAGGGAGACGTTGAGGAAGAAGTCCATGGGGGTGTGGAGGTGCTGATCGCAGGCTGTGCTGGTGATGATGAAGCCATTGCCCAGGAGCGCAGCCAGGGAGATGCTCAGGAAGAGCCAGAAGTGCCAGAGCTGCAGCTCCCGTGTGTCTGCGAATGGCAGAAGGAGGCAGTGGGTGATGGAGCTGCCTCTGGACATCTACTGCCTCTGGGCACGGAGCACTGTCAGAGGAGAAACAGTGACAGGTTAGGGCAGGAGGGATGTCAGATACAGAAGTTCAATTTACACACTCACGATTGAGCACATTTTAGCAGGAGAGGAGAGGCTCAGTGCCATCACCAGAGATGTCATTACACTGCTGAGGCTTCTTCCTAGGTTCAATCAGAAGAGCATTGCATCAGGCAAAAAGTCTCAGCTCTTTGTAGCTTAGTGCAGAGCCAGGAGAGCTGCAGTGTCCATCAGACATTTCCCATGTGCCCTGTGCTTACAATTGCACTGCCTGTAAGATGCCTTCACACACAAATTGAACTTAAATCCCCTGCAAACACCTGACCTGTGCTGAGAGCAGGGGCGCATGGTTTCAAAGGGCAGATCACAGAGCTCCCATAGGGAGAAGCAAAGGACTGTGCCCAGCAGAGCATGGTCAGCAGCCACCTCCAGTGCCAGACACCAAGAGAGCTGCTTGAACCTGCCCTCCCCAGGGCTGGGCTACACTTTCCCCCCCACTCCCTGCCCACGTCTCTGCTGCCTGGAGCTGTGGCTGCCAGGAAGCTGCTGCTCCCGGCCCAGTTCTGTTCCCTCTCAGTGCTCACACAAGTCCTGACGAGACTCTCAGTGCCTTCTCCAAAGCAGAGAAGTAAATTCCCAGCTCCCGCTGCCCAACCTGCCCACCAAGAGTGAGAAACATCAGAGCTCAGAATCCTTCCCTATCAGGCAAACGCTGCCTCAGTGCCTTTCAGAAGGACCCTCTGCAAATGTGCTCAGAGTGATGTGGAGCTCAGAACAGCACGGACCCACACAGCACCCTCTCCAGTGCACACGAACACTTTCCCTTCCCCGCCCGGGGTTGTTCCTCCCCCCACAGCTTCTCCCCCAGTGCCGTGATGAGCTCCCGGGCAGGCTGAGTGCTGACCCTGGCAGGCAGCAGAGTCCCTGCCCCAGCACACAGCCCCTGGGCTGCAGGGACCCTGCTCACAAGGACAGCGCTGGGCACCCCTGGCTGCACACCCACATTTACACCCTGCAGCCAGCCAAGGGGACCTGCCTTGTCCTGTCCCTCGCATGGTGCAGAGGGAAGCCCTGCTCTGCAGCACATCCTCCTCCTTATCTACACACACAAACCAAGAGAGTCCTCCTGACAGATCCCATAGACTGTCCAAGGCAGCAGCTTCAGGAGATCCCTCCAGCAACTGCAGCTGCATTGCCCTGCACCCACAGCCTTACCATGCACAGGGCTGGGAAGGTTTCTCCTGCAGGGAGCTCGCAGCATCCTCCACTGCCAAGGGCCTTTAAGCTCTCTGAGGCTCGCAGGTCTCCCGTGGGTGCCTGCAGGCAGTGCCCCAGCCCTGCTCCCGGGCAGAGCTGTCTCTCTGCAGCTCTGCCCCCTTGCCACCATCTATCTGCGTCCCAGGAGCCCGGCCCAGCTCAGCAGCAGAGGCCCAGCCCAAGGTGGCTCTGCCTCTGACCCCTGGGCTCCCTCCAGGGCTTCCTGGGGCTCCAGGGGAACCCCATGGGAAACAGCCTGAAACAAGCACTGATGTTCCCTCCCTCAGCTGGCAGACACACTGCCTTCCTGCAGGGTCAGTTCTCTGATGAGAAGGAGGTTTAAGGCTAAAATCCTTCTTTTCTGAGAATCACAGAATCATTTAATTTGAAAATGACCCTTGAGAACATCGAGTCCGACTATTAACCTGTCACTGGCTAGGTCACACACTGAGCATGAGAACATCTCTGGTGAGATACCCTGTTGGATGGTCACCAGTAGTAACTGGGACTTTAAAGTTGAATTTTACATCCTACCATAATTTCACTAATTTATATCCTATTCCGTTTGTTGTTAAACATTCTGCTATACATTAGAGCATGGAAATCATCTGCACAAGTTATGTTTACTGCAGATACCTCTCGTCTAGATAATGGTACTTAAACCCATTTAACAAACTCTTTAACATTTGAGTAAAGCAACCAAAAATTTATAACTGGAATTTATAACCAAAGTTTATAACTGGAATTCAGCACTACTCTGGAGGCACAGAGGCAAGAGGTGACCACACCACTCTGAGAAACATGGACTGACTTTAGTCACAGGCTGGACTGTGCTGATGCAGCCCCCCTGCCTTTCCTGGAGCCCTCTGCCTGTTAGGCCCCATCCTTTGCACAGTACAAGGAGCTGGATGCTGGCTGCTCCCTGCCTGCACCAGGAGCTCTGGTTGCCTGGCAAAGGTGGGAGCAGCACACAGAGATCAGGAAAGTTGGACACTCCCTGATCATACCAGGAGCTCTTTTGGGATGATCAGTCATTCCCTGACAACCTGGAACAGAGCCGTTGTGCACTGGGGAAACCAACGCAGAATTGAGGCCAGGAGGAAAACTGACTGATGACTAAAGCCCATCATCTGGCCACCCTAGAAATGGTGGTCCCAAGTGAGAGACCCTTTGAGCTCTCCTGGACCCCAATGGGCTGTCAGCGGCATCTCCCTCAGAGTGAGACATCTCTGAGAGCCCCCTAAACTCTCCGGTTTAGGAAACAGGGGGATCATCTGCCTGGGCTGCTCCTGCTGCTCACTGACACTCGGCCCTTTGCCCCCTGAGGAGCACTTCCAGAGCTGATGTGAGTATTGGGCTCTGCTTTTATTTTCACTGCACTGAGAGCAACTTTAACACAGGTATGCATCTAGATGTGTATACAGCCATCTAGCTCCATCTCAGTGTGTTGTGTTAGGTTAGATATTTAATTGCAAGTGTGTGTATATTAGCTTCAGTGATCAAGTGCTGTTAGAAATCCCGTGATTCAGTTTACAAATGCAAACTGCTGCTAGCTGACATCTGTGACCCTTTAGATGAATACCAGGCCTGAGACTGAGATGGGATCCAGCCACACCCAGTCTGTTCTTGGAGAGGGAGCTTAGAAAACAAAGGGGTCAATCTGAACCTCGTGACTCAACGAGAGGGTCTCCCTTATTCCTTTGTGTCTGCAGTTCCTATACTCGATTTCAGTTCAATACTGTATGAATCACTTGAACCCAGTCCCGTATAAATCATTCCAAGACTGACACAATCTCTTTTTGTAGCTGGTGGAGCGGGGCCTCCCCTCCAAATCCTGTTAAATCCTGCTTTGATGAATTCACATTCAAATCCCTTTTCCTGGTGTCTGTGCCAGTGATTCTTTGAGCAATCCTAAACAGGTTCACAACCGGCACGTGGGGCTTCTCTGGGAAACGTGTTCCAGTGTCGCACCGCCCTCACGGGAAAGAATTGCTGCAGAGAACATAGTTACTGCTTCACTGCAGACAAAGGAGGCAGGAGAGAAGGGACTGGGGAGCACGCACCCCAGCCCTGACTCTGCACAGGGCAGCGATGGGTGCAGCTCTTCACTACAGCACAGCTGGGCTGAACTGAGGCAGTGCTTACACACAAACCTGTCCTTGTCCCACACGAAGCTCCACAGGCCACAGGATTCTCCAGAAGTACCAGCCCATCTCTTTCTCTTGTTACACATCGCAGGGTTGCAAACTGTGGCACACGGGGAGGCCCTTGGTGCTGTTTCTCCTGGAACACAGGAGTAGAAAATTAAATACTATTTTTAATAACAAAAAACATTCCAATTACCATGGAAAATATGGGACAAGATGCTAAAGTCCAACAGGTTTCACCAGGAAGAGCAACAGTGAACTAAAAATTCCATCCTGTTCTGTTTCCTTTCCCAAGCCATGGATACTTTCCTCAGTAACTGACAAGTGCACACAACACAGCGACAGATCTGTGTGTCTGCTGCACATGCCGGTGAACAGTTCCTTGTGGTGTCACATCCATCTCCAAATCAACTCAACCATGTACCAAGGAAACAGGGGGGTAACTCTCAGCTGTACCCGCAGAGCCCTGCTGGGAACTGCACAGCTGGGGACTCCAAACACCTGGGATTGCTTCTGCCAAGCAATGCACCAGTGCCAGGAAGGAAACACACACTCTTCTCTGTGACACCAGGGGTCACTGCTGCCGCTGAGCTCTAATCCCTGTTCAGAATCACACCAACCCACTGTGCAGTCAGCACACCAGTACCTGGTATCAAAACCTGCCCTCCCTGGAGCACTTCAGCTGTAGAGGCACTCAATATTTATGTACAGGGGTGGGAGGGACCTTACAGCTCATCCAGTTCCAACCCCTGCCACAGGCACAGACACCTTCCACTAGAGCAGGCTGCTCCAAGCCCCTGTGTGCAACCTGGCCTTGAACACTGCAGGGATGGGGCAGCCACAGCTCCTCTGGGCACCCTGTGCCAGTGTCCCACCACCCTCACAGAAACTGAACACTGGCAAGTCAACACATGAACCATGTCCCTTAGAACATGTCTTAAATACCTCCAGGGATGGTGACACAGCCACTTCTGCAGGCAGCCTCTTTCTTGTCCCATCATCAGACAGGACAGCCAGGCCAGGACAGGCTGGGATCTCCTTTACCCCTGCTGAAGGAAGGGATTCAGCCTGGTCAGGTGAGGCATCTCATCCTGGGATTGTAGCCCTGGGGCTGGAAGGGAACTCAGCTCCCTCCCATGAGTACCACAAACCCACAGGAGGTCTCACTTCCTCAGCAGGTGAAAATGTACCATTATGGAGATGATGTCTTAATCAGAGGAGATTCCCTCACAGAGGTGGGGGAAGCAGCAACAGCAGTGTGGGAAGCACTCCAGGATGTCAAAGTCCCACGTGAGCAATGTCAGAAACCAAGTAGAAACCAGCAGATCAACGCTCCCATCCAACTTGGTGTTGTCCGCAAATTCACACATCCCAGTATGGACCAGTTTGCACCAGTACAAACCAATATAGGCCACTATGGCCCCAGACACTGATGGGGTTTCAATATCCCAGTGCTCCCAGTCCCTGCCGCAGGTCTTCTTGCTTGCAGCCATGCTCAACTCCCCATCCCTCCCAGTGCTCCCACTACCTGCTGCAGCTGCTCCCAGTCCCTCTCAGTCCCTGCCACAGGTGCTGCTGCTCATCCCCCACATGAGAATGTTGCGGTCTTATGGGCAGGACCCCCCAAATTAGGCACCCCGCCCAACCCCCCACCCCAGCTCCCCTATATAAGAGGCAGAGTGGAGCCAGGGTGTCCCCCAGAGTGTGCTTTGGGGGCAACAAGGATTGATTGGGGCTGGTGGCTTTGGGGGAGGGGGAGCAGCTTTTTTGGGGCACCTGCAATTGGGGGCCAGGGGTGTTTGGTGGGGCCCCTCAAGGATTTTAAGTCCCCAGGTTCATTTGTGGGGGCCTGTGGTGATGGCAGCATGCAGTTTGCTTTGGGGGTGCTTACAGGCCCCCCATTTGTGGGTCCTGCCTGCTCGTGTGCTGCTTCAAGGAGATTTGGGGTTACCCCAGGATTTTGCTTTGGGTGCCTTCAGGGCCCTTTGGGGGGGCAGCCTGCTTTTGGGGTACCCCTTTATTGGGGTGCCACTTTTGGAGGGTCCACCCCCTCTGACCCCCTGAATTCACTACTGAACCCAAAGCAATGTTGGGGTCCCCCCAGTGGATTTGGGGTTCCAGAGCATTTTGGGGGACCCCAGGGCAGGTCCCGGGGGAACCACACTTTAGAGACACCCCCTTTTTCAGGGGGCTCCTGGCTGCTGCGCTGAGCCGGGGCAGCTGTGGAGCTGCAGGGTTTGGGTCTGGGGTATTTGAGGCTCCCCGCTGGGATTTCTGGTGCAAGGAGGCTGGGTTCGGGGTGCCGGGTTCTGGGGTCCCACCCGGCTGCCAGGTGCTTGTGCAGAGCCAAGAGCCTCTTGAGGTGCTTCTTGCGCAGCTCCTTCAGGTCCCAGCGCTGCTGCAGCAGCTTCACGTCGGCCTTGTGTTGCCGCAGCTCCTGCAGCGACTGCGGGGACACCTCTGGGGGGGGTGCAGGGGCCAAAGGTCCTCAGGGGCAGGAATCTGGGGGACCCCCATGTCCCTCAGTGGAGGCACCTTTGTCCCTCGGCACCCTGGGTCTCACTGGGTGCCCTGTGCTTCCCCATGGAAGTCAGTGGGGGGAGAAGGACTTGGGGGTGTTGGTGGATGAGAAAATGAACATGAGCTGACTGCAGTGTGCGCTCACAGCCCAGAAAGCCAACAGTATCCTGGGCTGCATCCAAAGGAGCGTGACCAGCAGGTCGAGGGAGGTGATCCTGCCCCTCTGCTCTGCTCTCGTGAGTCCTCACTTGGAGTATTGTGTGCAGTTCTGGTGTCCTCAACATCAAAAGGACATGGAACTGTTGGAACAAGTGCAGAGGAGGCCACGAGGATGATCAGGGGATGGAGCACCTCCCATATGAAGATAGGCTGAGAAAGGTGGGGCTGTTCAGCCTGGAGAAGAGAAGGCTGCGTGGAGACCTCATAGCAGCCTGCCAGTATCTGAAGGGGGCCTATAGGGATGCTGGGGAGGGACTCTTCATTAGGGACTGTAGTGAGAGGACAAGGGATAATGGGTTCAAACTGAAACAGGGGAAGTTTAGATTGGATATGAGGAAGAAATTCTTTACTGTAAGGGTGGTGAGGCCCTGGAATGGATTGCCCAGGGAAGTTGTGAATGCTTTATCCCTGGTGGCGTTCAAGGTGGGGTTCGGGGAGGTCCCCAAGGCTCTCCAGGGGGTGCAGGGATTTGGTTGACCCCCATCTCATGAAAATGGAGGGTATATCCATCCCAGGGCACCTGGGGCATCACTGGAAGCCCCATGTGGTCGCTTTGCCATAAATGGGGAGATTTTGGGACTTCAGAGGGATTTCGGGTTCATGGGAGATTTCAGGGTTCATGGGGGGTCTCCAAAATTCCCCATCGTGGGCACAGTAATTTGAGAGACCTCCATGTTCCACAAAATGGGGATGTACATCCATCCCAGGGCACCAAGAGTCTCCCCTTAGTGTCCCATGTTCCCCAATGGTGGGGATGTGTTGGAGGAAGAGAACCTGGGAGTTCAGAAGGGACTTGGAGGCTCAGGGGGGATTCTGGGGTTCAGGAATCTCCCCAAAACTCCCCAGGGGGATGCAGGGATTTGGGGGACCCCTCCATGTCCCAAAATAGGGGTACATGTGTCACAGGGCACCCTGTGTCTCTCTTCAGTGCCCGCTGCTGGCCAATGGAGGTAAATGGATGGAATTTGGGGGCTCATGGTGAGGTCCCCATTCTCAGAGGGAGGGTGTGAGAGTAATCTGGGGGACCAGCAGAGCCCTCAAACAGGGGCTAAAGCCACCAGAAACCACCCCACAGATCACTGGGGAGGGGGGATCGGGAGATATGGGGGGACCATTATTATTATTGCTGTTGTTGCTATTATTATTAATATAACAACATTGATTTGCAGCGGCAGCAGGGGCTGCACGTTTGCATTCTTGGAGCTGGGCTCTTTGTATGGGCACGCAGCTGCAAGCAGCATTCCTTGGCTCAGGAAGCGCAGCTCCCGAGCGAGCGGGGCTGGGGCTGGGGCAGTGCTTGCCAAGGGCAGGGGAGGCCCAGCAACAGCTCCTGCCCTGGCACTGTTGCTGGGGGAGCACAGGGCTCCCAAGGGCATTGCCGCAGTCAGGATTGCGCAGGCGTGGCCCGAGCCCACCAGCTCCTTCCCACCTTGCGCAGTGCCCGGTGGGCTTCTGGGCTCTGCCTGCGCCTGCCAGGGCCCGACAGCACCGGCAGCTGCACTGCCCAGGGGCTGCTCCTGCCCTGACTCCTCCTCAGCACCTCTGACACCCGCAGCTCCTGCACACAGAAGGCTCCTGCTTTGCACCCACAGTGTGTTTGAAGCCAACACTAAACCAGCATTGCAAAGTCAAAGAACACGTACCTGGATGTGCAGGGCAGCCAGGGCAGATGCAGCCTCCCGACGGAGGGGTCCCCTCTGCACTGGCTACTGCAGGGCTCTGCTCCTTAAATAGCCCACGCTCACTGTGAGGGCCCCGTCACAATGGGCGTCTCCATAGCGACCTCCACGGCTTTGTGATGGCGACAGCATTGTGCCCATGGCCACTGGGCTCCCAGGGCTTGGGAGGGGGTGAGCTTTAACGTCCCTTCCACCCCAAACCAGGCTGTGACTGTAGCACTGTAAAATACCATCTGCATTTGGCTGCAGAAGAGCTCTCAGCACTGAGGCAGCCCCAGGATCAGGTGCAGACATTGTGCAGGAACATCCTGTCTCTGCTGCTGGCCTGGGCAGAGGCCTTGGAGACCGTTCAGGGCAGGGCAGGCCTGGAGAGCAGCCAGGATCAAGGGCAGCACTGCCACCTCCTCTGCAAGAAGCCCAAGGGCTGAGGCTCTGCAGTCTCTCCTTTGCCCTGCACCGCCCTTGGCTCTCAGCCCCACAGCAGAGCCCTTCTGCAGCCGCTTCTCAGCTCTCGGTGTTGGCGGGCAGCTCCCAAAGGCAGTTCTGCCTCTGCCGGAGCCAGAGCAATGGCCCAGCCCGTGCTGCGGTGTGTGGAGCGCTCCGATGGCACCATCAAGTGAGTGCGGGGCTCGGCAGCGCTGCAGGAGCGGAGCTGTGGGCCCTGAGCCTGCTCCGGGGCAGACGCGGCTCAGTTCCAGCGCTCGGGGCTTCTGGGCAGAGCCTTCGGCTGCGGCTGCACCGCCGCCATGACACCGGGCGGCGCGGCGGGATGACGTCAGAGCCAGCGCCACGGAGGGGAGGGCGGGAAGGGGCCGGAAGGGGGCGGCGCGCGCGGCGTCTGTGGTAACCTGGGGGGATGTTGGGGGGAATGGCAGCGTGGAGGTGTATCGTGCCCGGGTCGAGCTGGATGGAGCCCGGATCGAGCTGGATGGAGCCACTATCCAACATGGATGGAGCCCGGATCGAGCAGGATGGAGCCCGGATCGGAGCGGGATGGAGCCCCTATCAAACATGGATGGAGCCCGGATCGAGCAGGATGGAGCCACGATCGGAGCGGGGTGGAGCCGGGCAGGAGCGGGGTGAGCGGGGCTGTGGCAGGGATGCAGTGGGAAAGGCAGGGCTGTGGGTTGGGATGGAGCCGGGGGCAGGGGGTCGGGAGCAGGGATGCAGTGGGGTGAGGTGGGCTGGGCTGTGCCAGGAGGGCACGGGAAGCGGGGCCTGAGCCAGCAGGGGAGGTGCGGGCAGGGCTGGAGCCCACGCTGGGGCAGGGGCTGGGCATGCAGGGGATGGCGGCAGGACCATTGTGTCCCACCAGGGTGGGCCCTCAGGAGCCTGAACCGAGGTCCTGTGCTTTTGGTGCAGGGGTGCCGAGAGCAGGCGGCTCCTTGGGGACAGCTGCTCGCTGCCCCTTCGCGTCAGGTAAAGATCTGAGCCCCCACCTTGTGTGTCCCGTGCACACCGTGTGTGTGCAGCCAAGAGAGTCTGCCTGAGAACTGCCCCGGGCCTGAACCACTGCCTTGGGCAACCCAGCCAAGGAGATGGGCACAGCCCCGGGCAGAGCCCTGACTAAGGATCCCCTGCCGTGCTGAATGAGCGCTGTCTGCGTTGATGAGCAGTGTGAAAGATGTGTGTGGAGGATTAAAGGGTTGGTTACAGAAGGAAACACTTGCAGTGCAGACATGTTTCCTGGCTCTAAGGGTCAGTTCCCAGGATCTGGAGCACATCTTTGTGTATTGTAAAATGTTATTGTGTCCAAATGCAATTTGTCATTCTTGTATTGTGAGACATGATGCTGATGATGTAAATGATGATAAGTCATGTTTGGCATCTCTTTTGTGGGTATATTCTTAATGCATAGAGAAGCTGAGATAAGCTTAAGCAATGGCTGTCTTGCTTTAGTCCTTTGCAGGACATCTTGTATCTATTGAGATGGCTGCAATGAAACAAGAGGCTGGCTCCAATGTGCCATTAGGGTGGAGAGGCTTCCCTGGGACTCCCTCCTACCGTGTATCATTGATGTGTGATGCTAAAGCTGTTTCCCTGGAACACATCCTAACCAGAATTGAGCAAGGAAGGTCAAAGTGAAATGAGAGCAGCAGTGCTCATCTCAAGCCTTGTTCACAGTTCTGCAACAGGAGAGTAAGTTGGGATTGGGATGGTTGTTAGGACCTTGCTGCTTTCCAAGGTGAAAATCATGCAGTGAGGAATAACACTTTAAAGAACCTGGTGTTCTCTCTGTTAAGAGAAACAAATGAAGACAGGAATCCCATTCAAAGACCGTATCTCTCAATGCAGAACCATGATTGTCTGCCTTTTTGTTTTTCTTCTTTCCAGAGCACTGTGCAGTAAGTGGGGCCTGGGTCTGCCCCAGTTCCTCAGGTGGTCCCACTTGGAATCCCTCTTCCAGGGAAGGCTGACCATGCAGTAGACACAAATGCTCTTCTAGAAATGAAATCAGGTCTGAATGAGAGCTTTGAGTCCAGGTAAAAACTTCTCTTAAGTGTTCATGTGGAACTTTGAGCCTCGAGACTTTTGTTTGCGTTTCGTGATGATTTTTATGAGGGTGCATTTCAGGAAGGAACTTAGAAAATGAACCAATGTGTTTAAATACACCAACTCTACTTGCACTTGATTTGATGTATTCAAACAGTATTAATGACATAAGAGTTTTTTCATACATGGCAGCAGTCTTGATTGCTTCCAAGATCCTGCTCTTAAGCTGTTGCATTTTGCTTTGTCTGCAAAAACCAGTGCTTGAAAGTACAGTATATATTATGAATTTGTCATCCACGTCCTCTGTGGATCATTGGCCTTCACCCACAGCCTGGGACATAAACATCCAGGGCTGAGAGAGCTGGGCTTGTTCAGCCTGGAGAAGAGAACGCTCCTTAAGGGGAGACCTTAGAGCAGCTCCCAGAGCCTAAAGAGGCTACAGGAAACCTGGAGAGGGGCTTTGGCCAAGGGCCTGTAGGGACAGGCCAAGGGGAATGGCTTTAACCTGCCAGAGGGGAGACTGAGATGAGCTCTTGGGCAGAAGTTCTTCCCTGTGAGGGTGCTGAGGCGCTGGCACAGGGTGCCCAGAGGAGCTGTGGCTGCCCCATGGCTGGCAGTGTTCAAGGCCAGGTTGGACACAGGGGCTTGGAGCAAGCTGCTCCAGTGGAAGGTGTCCCTGCCCGTGGCAGGGGTTGGAGCTGCAGGAGCTTTAAGGTCCCTTCCAACCCAATCCAGTCTGGGATTCTGTGATTGTATTCAATACCTTTAGCACTGGATGTAATTCTTCAATGATGGGCAAAATGAACCATGGATTCCTTCAAGTGCCATATATGTCAGTAAGGGTAAGACTGGAAAAGTAAATTGTGTTTTCTTCACCAGTGTCAGGAAACATGACCAAATTCAGGTTCCTCTTCATGCTGCAACAACAACCACCACATCTTGAGGGCCTGCATATGGACCTTGTTGCAGTGCTAACCAGTGGAGTTAGTAACTACTGCTTGTGTCATAGCTATAGAAGATCCATCATGCCTAAAACCTAGAACAGTGTCAGTGTGGGCATATATGTAAGAGCACCGAGTTTTTACAGTGATGCCTGTGACTGCCTTCTCTCAGGCTTTGCAATTTTACTGAAAATTAACTTAGCACCTTTCTAGCCCAGTTTAGTTGTCAGCAAAGTCACTCTCTGCAGTTGTCTTCATGTTTTGTCAGTAGCCCTTGGTCTGTAAGGATCAGTACCAGCTGCTGCAGCTATCAGCTGCTATGGTTCTGGTGACTGTGCTGCTGCAGACTCTAACCAGGAAAATCCTGAAAAACTCTTGATAACCTTAATGACATGGTGTGATGTGGCTTTTTCTTCAGGTGGCACCATGTCTTGAATGCAGACATCTGCTGGCAGTGAATACAGCCACTTGCATTGGATGTGAGTCACCAATAGCTCCACAGCTGCAGCCCCAAACCAACATCTGCATAAAGGTAATTGAGACTAAATCTAACAAAGAAGCAATTCACCTCCTGGCATGCATGTTTCTAACAGATGGTGACTTCATTAAAAACAGTTTGATCCAGCTTGCGTTTCTCTAATTGCATGATGACAGCTTGAAGGGTTAGTAGGATTCAAACCACCTTGACTAGAAATAAGCATTAAAGGTAAACCATGTGAGCTGAGGAAGGTATCTTGGAGAGCACAGGAGGTAGCAGTGTGACAGACAGGACACGTGCATTTGTGTTCAGTAGGGAGATGTTCTGTGATTCTGTCATTTATGGCCTTAGTATCACTGAGCATTTGAAGTTTATTGAATACATCCTCATGACTCTGCTTCCCTCAACTGATTGTAAGTGCTTGGCACAGACGGGCTGGCAGGAGTGGGCAGTGGGGTGATGCCCAAAATGCTCAAGCGCAGCATTAGTCAGTGATCCAAAAGTGCTGGTGGCTCAACTAGACAAAATCTGCCCTCCAGAATGCTCCCAACCCAAGGGAATGGGGACCCAGGTAGGGGCTGTCCTCAACTGTTGTGGTCAGGGGAAAGGGTGTGAGAAGGAGGGAACTGATATTGCGTGTCCACAATTGGTGGATTATAGACACTGCCCCAAATTGGGTGTTTTCTGGCCGTCCTGATGCAGGTGCAAAGGCACTGCTGAGCTATTTGGTGGCAACCATCAAAACTGGAGACTCATTATTCTCAGCTGTGGTGGAATCTCGCTTGTGAGATACAGTGACTGTGCTTGGGCACCGTCACGGGGATAAGAATCATTCTTCTTGCAGAGAATGGACTTGCTGTTTTGTGGGAGTGCAGTGACCAAGCAAACTGGCACCAGTCTGTACAGACACCTGGAGGTATTGATCTGGATCTGCTGTAGTTGACACTGGAGGTATTGATGCTGCATCTCCTGTGGTTGACACTGGAGGTATTGATGCTGGATCTGCTGTAGTTGACACTGGAGGTATTGATGCTGCATCTCCTGTGGTTGACACTGGAGGTATTGATGCTGGATCTGCTGTAGTTGACACTGGAGGTATTGATGCTGGATCTGCTGTAGTTGACACTGGAGGTATTGATGCTGGATCTGCTGTAGTTGACACTGGAGGTATTGATGCTGGATCTGCTGTAGTTGACACTGGAGGTATTGATGCTGGATCTCCTGTGGTTGACACTGGAGGTATTGATGCTGCATCTCCTGTGGTTGGAAATGGATTGTCACCAAGATCCATGGATTTGGGATGGGCAGGCACTATGGCCTAACTAAAACCTGAAGCCCACAGCACGGACTTGAAGGAGCTCTTCTATCTGCAGGGCTGAATAAGCGGAGCACTTTGTAAGGTCAAGTCCTCTTCTTATTACTGTTGTTGATAGTTTGCAGACACAATGTGAAACGAATTCTTTCTCTATTTAAAAGGGCAAAGCAATTTGTCAGGCATGTGGCATGGGAAATCTACACCATAAGCACTGTGCGACTTGTGCAAGCAAGCTGCCTGAAATACAGACGTGAGGCTCCTTCCATCAGTCCCACAGGGGTTAATCAAATGAAAGCAGAACATTCTTTCTCTCTGGAGAACTGAAGTCACAGCCCTGTGTCCCTGCACCTCTCTCTGTTGCACACTGATATTCTCGTTTGCTTTTACCATCTCAGCCGCAATCCGGAGCTTTTGCTTGGCTAGAGATAAGGAAAAGAGATAATTCTAAACATCTTCTTTAACATTTTTAGCCTGTTTCCTTTGGAAGCAGCTCTGGAAGGCTGAGTTCAGGTTTATTCTGAGACGTGTTTGCACAAGAAGCCTTGTTGTGGAATCGATCCGAGTGTCTCAGAGCCCTTCCTGCGATGCCATTTCTATTTGAGTACATTTCTGTTTAAAAAGCATTCAGTCTGCTCAGGACATGGCCCCTGCTGTTCCCACCTCACCTCATCAGAGTCCTCACCTCTGCAGAGTGCAGCCATCTGTCTCTGCATACAGAGGCACAGGGTCTTGGCTTCACACTGCTCCAAGAGGCAAACTCAATGAACCGCGCCTCCTGCCCAGGCCAAAGGCATTGCCATGTCCTTACGTAGCAAAGCAGCTGCAAATCTGTGCCTGAGCAGTGGGGTCTGAGTGGTCTCTTTCAGGTCACTTGGGGGGCAGTTGTGGGTCTGATGGGGTCTCTTGAGGGGGCGTTGTGGGTCTGGGTGGTCACATGGGCAGTTGTGTGACTGGGTGATCACTTGAGGGTCACTTGGAGGGCAGTTGTGGGTCCGGTGAGTTAAGGAGGGAGTCACCTCGGGGGCAGTTGTGGGTCTGGGTGATCACTGGGCAGTAACTTAGGGGGCAGTTGTACGCCTGGAAGGTCACTTGAGGGCAGTTGTGGGTCTGGGGACTTAAGGAGGGAGTCACCTGAGGGGCAGTTGTGGGTCTGGGGGTTCACTTGGGGGTCACTTGGGGGGCAGTTGTGGGTATGGGGGGTCACCAGGGGTCAGTTTTGGATCTGAGGGGTCACTTGAGGGCAGTTGTGGGTCTGAGGGGTCACTTGGGGAGCACTTCGGGGGCAGTTGTGGTTTTGGGGAATGACTTGGGGATAACTTGGGGGGCAGTTCTGGGTCTGGGGGTAACTTGGGGTTTACTTGGGGGTCACTCGAGGGGCAGTTGTGGGTCTGAAGAGTCAGTTGGGGGTCACTTGTGGAGCAATTGCGGGTCTGGGGGTCACACGCTGGGTAGCTGTGGATCTGGTGTGTCACTGGGGGTGTCTGTTGTGGGTCTGAGTGGTCACTTGGGGGGCCGTTGTGGGTCTGGGGGTCACTAGAGGGCAGTTGTGGGTCTGCGGGATCACTTGGGGGGCAGTTTGGGGTCTAAGAATTTACTTGTGAGTCACTAGAGGGGCAGTTGTGGGTGTGGGGGGTCACTTGGGGGTAACATGGGACAGTTGTGGGTCACTGAGGTTGGAGGAGCCGCAGTGCTTTTTGCCGTGGTTGGAATAGCAGCAGTGCATGTCACTGGAGTTGTGGTATCTGCAGTTACAGTCATTGGCATTGGAGCAGCCTCCGTGCCTGTTGCCATGGTTGGTGTCGCCACAGTGGTTGCGGCTGTTGTTGGAGTAGCTGTGGTGCCTGTGGCTGGTGGTGGAGTAACCACATTGTCTGTTGCTTTGCTATCAGGTCCTGTCTCTCCTCACTGCAGAGAATGTGGGAGTGATTCAGCCTTGCTCAGGGTAAGTGCTAATCAGAAACCACTATACCATCCCTGTGTTACCAGCGTTATCCTCAGACCTCAGCACTGCCCCAGCTACAAGGAGGAGTATGAACTCTCAGGAGGTGTTCCTCTGACACCTACTGCCCTACAAAGACCCCAGAAACCAATCCTCACAACCCCTGCCAATAACTGCAAAAGTCCCCCGAAACACCCAATCCCCCAATAAACACCCAACCTCACAAAGCTCCCAAAACCCCCAAACCACCAACTCTCTGCAAAACCCACTAAGCCCCCCCAGAAAACCAACCCCCAAAACCTCAAAGTCTGCAAAAAACTCCCACAGCCCCAAAACATCCATCTTAACCCCAAAACATCCATCCTAACCTCCCAAAAAGCCCAAACCCCACAACCACCACACTCCCCCAGAAGGCACCCCCGCTTGCTTTCCCGGCTGCTGGCTCAGGCTGTGCAGGTGGAGGGCAGCTGTCTCCTGGGGCAGGGGATGTTTGCAGCCAAGGGTGGTTGAACACATCCTCCAGGGATGCTCTGTTGCAGGCGTACATGCACAAGCACCACCTGATGAGGTGCTGGCGTTCTGGGGAGAATCCGGGAACATCGCTCAGTTGCAGGAGGCTCCTGCCCACCGTGTGCCACCGTCCGCAGCACCCAGGGCTGGGTGTGCTCAGCGCCGCACCCAAACCTCGTGCTCCATGATCCGTTTTGGAGGAGAGCAGGATAGCAGGACATGTGCCACCTCCTCCAGCTGACCAAGGGAGATCAGCTGCCACCCCTAAATCCTGCCCTGCCCCTGCTGCCGCGAAGCCAGGTACCTACCGACAGAGACCTGGCGCTGGAAGAAGAGCTGCCCGCTGATGATGTCCTTGCAGCACCGGAAGGGGAGGACCCCGCACACCATCTCATACAGCAGCACGCCCAGGGACCAGATCGCTGCCGGACGGCCAAGGTAGCAGCGGTAGCGGAACCACTCCGGCGGGTAGTACAGAGGTGTTCCTACCACAGGATACAGGTGCAGCTCATCAGGTGGATGCTGCCTCCTCCCGGATCCTCGCCCGTGCATCCGCAGGGATGCAGGGGCTGCACCGGTGGCCCCATGGATGTGGGGACACACACTCGGTGTGACCTGCCACCCTGTCACCAGCATGTGACTCTTGTTCACAAACTGCCCGCTACTGGAAGCACCCTGGGCTGTGGGCTCACCGCTAAATTTGGTGTAGACCGTGTCCGTGAGGAGGGTGCTGCAACCGAAGTCAATAAGCTTGACCTCTCTGCTGGCCAGGTTGAGGATGATGTTCTTGGGCTTGATGTCCCTGTGCAGGACACCGCGGCTGTGGCAGTGCCACACAGCCACCAGCACCTGGAAGAAAATGCCCTGCGCCAGATCCTCGGGCAGGAACCTTCTCTTTCTGATGAAGTCACAGAGGTCCTGAGATGGCTGCGGACGCTCCATAACCAGCACGAAGGAGTGAGGCAGTTCGAACCAGTCGAGGAGCTGGATGATGGCACTGCAGCCGGAGCGCACCTTCTTTAGCATGGCTATCTCCATGGGAATGTGAGTGCCGCTGGGCTGCAGGGGGACCATGAGACCATCAGCTGGCCCAGGGGTCCTGTGCCTCCCTGCCTGGGGTGGTCTGATGCCCCCCTGCCCGGCCCCATTGTTCCCAGGTGCCCCCCCCCCAGCTCCGGGGATGCTCTGGTGCCCCCCTGCCCGACCCCACTGTTCCCAGGTGCCCGCCCCCCCCAGCCCCGGGGATGCTCTGGTGCACCCCTACCCGGCCCCAAGGGTAGCAGGCACCCTCTGCCTGGGACGCTCCATGTCCCCTGGTGACTCCACACCCGCTCCCCTCGCGCTGTCCCAGTTTCCCTCCTCACGGCCCCACCGGCTCACCCCCACCCGCGCTGCCCCGCGCTGCCGCAGTGGCCCCGCGCACTCATCCGCTCGCCCCACGAGGAGATGCGCTCCCGAGCCACTCGTTTCATCGCCACCTGCGGGCCAAGCGCAGCGCTGGGCTGAGCTGAGCCCTCGGCCCGGCCCGGCCCCGCCCCGCCGCCGGGGTGTTGTCAGCCAGGCGGACCCCGGAGTGCACCCGCCCGAAGCCGCCTTTCCCGAGCAGCGCTCCTGCACGGTAACGCTGCTCCATGGTGTCCTCGTCCTTCCCCACGCGGCTGCTACCGCTGCGCGCGGGGTCCCGGCCGACCCCCACCGGCCGCTCCGGACCGATGGGAGCCGCGTCATTGCCGGCGTTTCCCGGCCGAGGCTCCGCGGCGTGCCGCTCCCCGCCGGTGCCGGAGCGCAGATAGGCCGCCGGGTCAATTCGGGTGAGGAGCACCACGGGCACCTTGGCCGAGCGCGCTCCCGGTGCCGGCACCCCCGCATCCGCGCCGCGGCCCGGGGGCTCGGTGGTCGCGGCTGCAGGGCGGCTGCGGGGCGGGGAAGGAGCGGCTGTGGCCCCGCTGCTCCGCGCTGCCCCGGGCACCCGCGTGTGGCGGCGGCCGCCGGGCGGCCCCGGGCGGAGCGGGGCCTGGGGGCGGGCCGGCGAGCGCCAGGGGGCGGTGCTGCCTCGCCAGACCCAGCGGCGGCGGCGGCTCGCCCAGCGCCGCCACTGCCGGTACCGGGAGAGCCGAGCGGCGCCGCGAGCCCCGGCGGGGGGCTGTGGGGAGGCGGGGGGCACCATGGCGGGGAGCGGCGGAGGAGGGAGGGCTCCGAGCCGCCCAGAGCTGCCGCCGCCGCCGCGCTGTTGCTGCTGCTAAAGTCGCTGCTAAAGTCGCTGCTAAAGTCGCTGCTAAAGTCGCTGCTAAAGTCGCTGCTAAAGCCGCTGCTAAAGTCGCTGCTAAAGTCGCTGCTAAAGTCGCTGCTAAAGTCGCTGCTAAAGCCGCTGCCGCTGCTAAAGCCGCTCAAGAGCCGCTGCTGCCGCTGCCGCCGCAGCCTCGCTCTCAACGGCTCTGTCCACGCGCGCCCCGGGCTCCCGCTGCCACCGGGCGCAGCAGCCGGCGCGAGGGGTTCGCGGCCGCGGGAGCCATGGAACGGAGGAGCGGGCCCTGCCCTGCCCTGCCCCGCGAGCGGGCTCGTGCGCCCCCCGCCCGGCTGCAGCCTTTGTGAAGTGAACCTGAGCCTTTGGACCCTTCGGTTCCGAGTGGGAACTGTGATTTATTTCATTTCATTCGTTTGATTTCATTTCAGATTAGGGAAATATTCCTCACGTTGAGGGTAGTGAGGCACTGGCACACTGTTGCCCCGAGAAGCTGTGACTGCCTCATCCCTGGCAGCGTTCAAGGCCAGGTTGGACGCAGGGGCTTGGAGCACCCTGCTCCAGTGGAAGGTGTCCCTGCCCGTGGCAGGGGTAGGAGCTGGAGGAGCTTTAGGGTCCCTCCTGACCCAAGCCACTCTATGCCTTTATGACTGTGACTCTGCAACAAGCAGTGGGGAAGGCAGGCTGGGGTCCAAGCTGGCTTGGATGAGGTTGTGTTTGCTGCTGTGGGATAGGAGGGAGTGGCTGGGGGAGGTGAGGAATCTGGAAGGAATATGGAGTTCTGTGAGTCTTGGATGCTCAGTTTGAGTCTGAGGGAGACCTGGTTTTGTGCCTTAGCTGGAATGGAATCAGCTGCTGGCGAAGATGGAAGCCCCGAAGGAGAGTGGTGTCTGGAGGCCATGCTCAGATGAGCTTGCTCTGATAGCAAAAGTGTTTTTCCACTGGAGATGGAGTAAGCAGTCGATGGCTGCCTTGTCTTGTCTAAGGAGTTCTCTTGTCTAAGAGATGTCTACTCGTAAAGAGGAACCAGCTACTACTCTTTTCCAATGGGTGGGTCCCATTCCTAGGCCTTTGCTATCTCCTGCAAGCAGTCTTTCTCTTTGTTACTCATTGGAGAAGGCTTGGGGCCCATTTGGAGCAAAGCCTGGTGTGTGTAAGCATTGTCAGACACGCGGTGTTTAGCTTGAATTCCTGCCCAGGGAAAACAGCAACTGAGAGGGCTTTGCAGCAAGGGGCTGTTTTGGGGATGCGGGGAACTGTTGAATTCTTTGTGCCAGCTGTAGGCTTTCCTGAAGGAAAAGGAAAGGCCGGTCAGCCCTGCCTCATATAACCCAGGGGATGCGTGTGGATGGGGAGTGTGAGTGGGACATGAGTCCCGGCGGGAAGGGGTTCACACGCTTTGTGAAGTAGAAGGGACAGCTTTCAACACTAGAAAGTCAGGAGGAGCAGGTGCCAACGCAGTAAATTCCATGTAGAACAGGCTTTGGAGCTGGTTCCCTAGGTAGTGGTTTCTCTCTTCCGGCTGCTTTTGCTAGATCTGTACAACTGTTCTTAGGGTGTTGCGGCATATTTCCCACCTTCACTACTGTGCAATCTTTTAGAGGGCCATGTGGTCATGGGGAGACACTTGCTTCCTCAGGCTGGAGTTGCTCTTTGTGGAGGAATTTCTCCACCGTGTGTGTAAAAGTAACCGGAGGAGCTGCGTGTCGCTGTTGGGCTCCTACTGAACTGCAGGCTTGTGTCGTGTGCCTGCACAAGGGCCTCTTGCAACACCTTGGAGGAGAACATGTGCCAAGCCCTTCCCCTGCAGTGAGGAGTTATGCTCTAGAGAAGCATGCATTGTGAGCCTGTGGAGCCCTGGGGAATGGGATGCTGCCTTTCAAGTAGAGAGATGGGGAGACCTGCAGTGCACCAAGGCTGTGTCTTGGGATGCCTGTGGTCCAGCTGTGTTGTGAACCCAGCCTGGTGCTGCAGAAGCTGCAGTGCTGGATGCTGTCCCTGTGTGTAGTACTGGCCTGCAAAGGGGAGGCAGGAGAAAGAAGGTGAAATTGTTCTGAGTGTAAAGGGGAAGGAAGGTGAAAGTGGTGACTCTAATGGTGAGAAATGTCCAGAGATCCCTGGTCGTAGGTAGGGATTTGTTCTGTGGTCTGCTGGTAGAGCAGAGATGTGAATTGAAAGAGCAGCTGGAAAACAAGCCTGTTGATGCTACTAGAGATAGCTCAAGGCATTTAGGATACGTTAGTGTTCCTGTTCCCTTCCCTGTGAGTATTGTAACCTGTTTTCTCTTTTTCCTTCTCGATAGAATTGCTGAGGCTCTCTGAAATGTCTTTCCACCTGTGGAATTTCATCCCCTATGCCACACCTGGAGCGTGAGCACTTCTTGGCTGCTGATGGATCTCTTCTCGTCTAAAAAGGCAGGCAGCCTGTCAAGACAAATAAACGATAGCCACTGAAAAAGAGCAGGAAGGAGCACCTGAGGAGGGTTCAGCCCCCAAAACAGAACCATGTGTTCCTCAAGGACTGCTTCCCTTGCTGGAAGAGGAATGCAGAGAGAATGAAACCTCAACCTCCCTGCTGTCAGCAGGGTCGCAGCTGCCCTGGCTTCTCTCTCAGGCTGATGAGAGGCTGGGTCTCTCACAAGACCGTCCATGCCTGCCAGTAACAGCTCAGGCCAGCACTCTTGAGGGGAACAGTAACAAACTAGAATGGGATCTCAAGAGGAGAGCAGGGACGCATCTGAAGGTGGGACACGTGTGGAGGGCCCGCTGCAGAACACAAGGCTGTCTGTTGCATGAGGCCAGCGTTCAGAGTCACTGGGCATGTCTGCAGGCCCTGACGGATGTGCTGAGCAGAGCTGCGTGCCAAGTGAAACTCCTCGTGCTCTGAAGCTACCTGAAGAGAGTAAAGTGCCATTCAGCAATGGGGTACTGAAAGAGGATGGTCCAGACCTGCGTGGTGAGTGTAGCAAGGCAGCGAGGGATGGATGAAGATTGCCACCAAGGTAAGGGATTTGAAAATCCTCTACAAAACTGTGGTGAAGAAGCATTTTATGTGCTGTGACCCTTTTGCTTCAGAACATGTGCAGATAAATCTTCCTCATGTTCAACTTCTCCCCTAGATGACTATTTAGCCCTCAGGTGCAGGTGGGTCTGCATTTGTCCTCAGAATTCCCATCTCCAGGATTCAATGTTAGCTGGGTGATCTTGAGGGTGTACTGCAAAGGGGTGAGCAGGCTGGTCCCTATTCAGCACAAAGGTTCTTGTCCAAAGCTGAGCATGGTCTCGAGTAGCCCAGTGAAATGCACTGTGGATGTAGGCCAGGCTGTAGAAGGCCTTGCTGGTTTGAGACAGCCCTGCTCATCCCAATGGTTTGTGCTTCAGTTGGGCAGCCTGTAGTGAGCCCTGGGCCCACCTCTGTGTGTGTGAGCTGCTGCTGGAAGGAAGGCCTGAGGCAGGTTTGCGAGGTGCTGCTGGATGAAGTGGGGCAGTGCTCTGATGAACTGGGATCAAATGGGTCAGTTCAGACCTCGCTCCTCTCTTTTTGCTTGGAAGGGCAGGTGCATGCCAGAAAACCCCAACAGGGAGCAGGGCTCATGCGGTTCCCCCATCTCTGTGTGATGCTGTTGCCTTCTAGATCCTGGGTAATGTGTGTGCGGCAGAAGGCAAAGCTGTCTGAGCAGATGTTAACCTGTGTGACCTTGGGATGGATGTTAAAATCCTTTCTAGGACACTGTGGTGCCAATAGCCCTTAATGACAGGGCCAGTAGCCCTTGTACCGCCTGCAGAGTAGTTGGAATGCTGGTTGTTATGAGACATGGGGCTTGAGTTTGCCAACAGTTAAGGATTAAACCCACAAACCATTTGTGCCATGTTGCTCTAGTGAGAGCAGGCATAGGAAGAAATTGGTTTTGCCTTGTTGTGAATGCTGGTGTGACAAAAAGGTACGAGTGTGCTGTGGAGCCTGGTGGCAGGAAAGAGTGACAGCTCTGCAGTGAGACAGCTGAAGGGAGATGGGACAGAGCAGGAAGCTTTGATGTTTCTCACTCTTGGTGGGCAGGTTGGGCAGTGGGAGCTGGGAATTTACTTCTCGGCTTTGGAGAAGGCACCGAGAGTCTCGTCAGGACCTGTGTGAGCTGCTGCTGAGCCCCTGCACAGGCAGAGATGGCCCTGGGCAGAGCCCTGCTGCCAGGAGGGGTGTGCAGGGCAGAGCTGAGCACACAGCCCATGGGATGGGCTCTGGGAGCAGTGAGAGGGAGCAGAGGTGGGCCCAGAGCAGCAGCTCCTGGCAGGGAGAGCTCCAGGCAGCAGAGGCGTGGGCAGGGAGTGGGGGGAAAGTGCAGCCCAGCCTGGGGAGGGTGCGTTCAGGCAGCTCTCTTGGTGTGGGGCACTGGAGGTGGCTGCTGGCCATGCTCTGCTGGGCACAGTCCTTTGCTTCTCTCTATGGGAGCTCTGTGATCCGCACATTGAAACCATATTCACCTGCTCTCAGCACAGGACAGGTGCTTGTGGGGTTCTGAAGATCAATTTGTGTGTGAAGGCAGATTAAAGGCAGTGCAAGTGTAAGCAGAGGGGAAATGGGAAAGGACTGATGGACACTGCAGCTCTCCTGGCTCTGCACTGAGCTGGGAAGAGCTGAGAACTTCCAGTTATTTCAGTTCTCTTCCGAGCAGTGGCTGCCCCAGGCACACCTCGGCTGGCTCCAGCTCAGAGCTGCTCTCCTGGGGAGCCCCCACCTCCTCCTAGGCCACCCTGGGGTGGCTGCGGGGTCTCTCTGCCCCCCTGCGGGAGGGAGGATGTGGGCAGGGGGAGGGAAGGGCAGCGCAAGGGACGAGACCACATCAGGGACTGTCACAGACCGGGGCACAATGGGCCCTGCTGTGACCCCGCTGCCAAGGGCAGGAGGCGCAGGGCGTCCAGTGCAGGCTGGAGCTGGAGCTGGGATAGTCCCTGTGCCAGGAGCTCTCGGGAACCTTCTCTGCAGCTCTCTTTGCAGGCAGCTGGGATGTGCTGGGCTTCCTCCATCTGCCATGGCCCTCAGTGGGGAACGGGGCACTTGCTGGATCTGCTGCTGCGCACCTGAAGGAAAGTGGACTTGGAGCTGTGAGTCATTGTGCTTCACAGGGGAATGGTTCAGGGAAGTCATCCTTGTGGGGATAACTGAAAGGGCCTTATTAATGACCAGTGGTAATTAATTAGAGACTGAATTAAAATCAAGTGGGAATCCAGTGGTGATTTAGCAATAATTGAATTTTAATTCAACTGTTAATTTGCAGTGATTTGAAGACGATGTAAATGACATTTTAGATGATGACTTAAGACAATGAGTTTGCCTTCCAGTGTCTGTTTGATGCCTACAAGAAAGCTGGAGGGGGATTCTTTACAAGGGTATGCAGTGATCAGCCAAGTGGGAATGGCTTTAAGTTGATGAAGGGGGCCAAATACGATGGGACCTTAGGAGGAAGTTCTTCCCTGTGAGCATGGTGGGACACTGTCACAGGTTGCTCATAATGATATCCGTCTGGCAGCAAGTCTTTGCTGGTTCAAGGCATGCAGAGAGGCAGCTCTGCCTGGATTGACCCCTGATTTAATGTTGATTTGATGAGAAGGAGAGAAATTACATTGAATAAGGGTCAGGACTGAGAAAATGCTCCCTGCTTGCGGCAGGATTGGAGTAAAAATATCTAATAAACCCCTGGTTTGCCAGATTTTGTGGGGATTTGGGCTGTGGTGACCCCTAAAGCACCCCCAGAACATCCTCAGGACCCACAGAGTATCCCCAGGATGCTCCTAGAGAATCCCAGAGAATGCCTGCAGCACCTCCAGAGCACCCCATGGAACCTACCAGTGCTCATGTATCACAATGAGCATGGGGACCTCAGGGGTGGCTGATTGTGGACCTCCCCCTGTTCAGGTGTGCAAGGCCGCGGAACCCCACGGAACCCTTCACCAGAGGCAGCGGGAGACGACAGCTGCCCCACAGAACACAAGCTACCTGTGGAGGAGGCAAGAGCAGCTCCTCTGGTGGTTCCTGTCTTGGTGTTTCAGTGCCGGTGACACCTGTGGACACAGGAGCATGGAACGAGGTGGGTGACGATGGCGATCTTGGGGTGCTGTAGGAATTACCAAGAACACCTCAAGTGACATCCCCAGAGTGGCTGCTTTGGACTCAGTGTGCGAGTTGTGCTGGCTGAGGTGGCAGTCGAGCGCTGCGGCTGCCTTAAATCCTGGGATCTGCCTCATTTCTTGTGGGGAGAACAAGGGCCTGTGGGGATGGGACAAGGGGGAATGGCTTTAACCTGAGAGAGAGGGGAGATTGAGAGGAGAGCTCTTAGATGCTCTTCTTGTGAGTGTGGTGGGACACTGGCACAGGGTGCCCAGAGAAGCTGTGGCTGCCCCATGGCTGGCCGTGTTCAAGGCCAGGTTGGATGGGGCTTGGAGCAGGCTGCTCCAGTGGAAGGTGTCCCTGCCTGTTTCAGGGGTTGGAGCTGGAGGAGCTTTAAGGTCCCTCCCAACCCAAACCATTCCGTGCTTCTGTGACATCCTCAAGTTTGCAGTGCTGCCGGATGGCAGCCCATGATGCTGGCACGCACTGCTGTGGGCTTGCTGGCAGGTGAGTGCTGGGCCTGGCTCTTGCCCTGGGTTTTTGGCCACTGCAGTGGGTGCTGCATGCGAGGAGGGATGCGTGAAGAGGCTCTGTGTTGGCTGAGGTGGCATGGTCCTGCTGGGACCTGGGTTTCCCAGCCAGGAACCCTGTGGGCAGGGACTGGGGCTTTGTCACTGCTGTGATTGCAAAGCAGGGAATCCCCTGTCCAAGGAGGTTGTGTTGTTCTCTGCTCCCTTGGCGCCTGTGCCTAGGACACCCCTTAGCTGCAGCCCATCAGTGCTGCTCTGCCTCCCTTTGGCTGCATGGCCTCGGTCCAGTTTCCTATATTGCAGACTGGGAAATGCTCTGTGTTCTCTGGGAAAGCCTGAGAGTCCCCTTCCAATCCTCACTTCGAGGGCATCCTCTCCTCAACTTGTGCTGATTCCTGAATCATGGAATCCCAGCCTGGGTTGGGCTGGAGAGGACCTTAAAGCTCATCCAGTGGTTGGAGCTGGAGGATCTTCGAGGTGCCTTCCAGCCCAACCCAGTCTGGGATTCCATGATTCTCTGTGTGCCAATGTCGGTCACTGTCCCCTTCCCGTAGGTGGCTGTGACGCCCTGTTCATTGCCCAGGTTGAGCTGTGGCCCCTCGCATGCTCCACCTCTGGACCAAAGGCACTGAGGAAGAGCAGCCCTTGAGGGACCTCCCCGAGCTGACTGGGCAGAGGGTGGTCCCCCTATGGCACCTCCCAGAGCACCCCTGTGTGCCCAGTGGCCATGGGCAGGATGCTGCTGCCATCACAAAGCCGTGGTGGTTGCTGTGGAGATGCCCATTGTGACGGGGCCCTCACAGTGAGCGTGGGCCATTTTAGGAGCAGAGCCCTGCAGGAACCAGTGCAGAGGAGACCCCTCTGTCAGGAGGCTGCATCTGCCCTGGCTGCCCTGCACGTCCAGGTACGTGTTCTTTGACTTTGCAATGCCGGTTTAGTGTTGGCTTCAAACACACTGTGGGTGTGTGCTGCAAAGGGAGGAGAAGCTGTCAGGAGATGTGCTGGTGCCATCCCAGCTGTGGGAGCAGGGGATGGGTGAGGAGGAGGCACTGGGCCTGTTCATGTGCTTGGAGCTCCCCTCTGCCTGCAGAGGTGCTGGGGGTGAAGCAGGAGCCTTCTGTGTGCAGGAGCTGCGGGTGTCAGAGGTGCTGAGGAGGTGTCAGGGCAGGAGAACTTCTACCTCCCTGTCAGAGCCTGGGGCAGTGCAAGGGTCACCCCAGCTCCCAGGAACCCCCCTTAGATTCATCCCCCTCAGGACAGAGGGTTGAGCTCACCGCCAGCATCCTCACAGGTATGATTTAGGGGAGCTCCCAGCTGCAGCCCCAAAACCTGGCAGGGTCCCCCATATCTCCAGTTCCCCCTTCCCCAGTGATCTGTGGAGTGGTCTCTGGTGGCTGCAGCCCCTGTTTGAGGGCTCTGGTGGTGCCTCAAATGACTCTGCCCCCTGCGGAGCTTGGAGACATTCCCATGAACCTTCAAATCCCCCAAACCTCCACTTCCCCTCTGAACCTCAAATCCCCCCCATTTACTGCCATGGGCCAACAGGGGCACTGAAGAGTCAGGGTATCCTGGGACAAATGTAACCCCTCGTCTTGGGACATTGGGTGTTCCCCAAATCCCTGCACCACCCTGGGGAGCTGTGGGGATCCCCCCAATGCCCAAATCCCCTCTGAACCCCCAAACTCAACACATCTCCACCGTGGGGGAACGTTGCCCACCCCAGAGCGACTCAGGGTGCCCTGGGACCCAGGTACCCCCCATTTTCTGCACATGAGAGTTCCCTGAATATAATGTGCCTCCTACAGGGAGTTTTGGGGAACCCCCCTCAAACCTCCAAATGTTCCTTGAACCCCCAAATCCCTCCAACCCCCAAATTCCCCCCATTTATGGCATCAGGGCTCCCTAGGGCATCCAATGAGATTCAGCTGCCCTGGGATTGATGGACCCCCCATTTTCAGGACATGGGGAATCCCCAAAATAATGGAGCCACCCTGAGGAGTTTTGGGGACCAGCCTGAATCCCCAAAATCCTCCCGGGATCCCCCAAATCTCCCCATACCCAAAGCCCACAGCTCCAGAGCCACCCCAGCTCAGTGCAGTGGCACAGAGACACTGAAACAAGGGTGTCCTGAAAAGTGCGATCCCCCCAGCACCCACCCTGAGGGTCCCCCAAAATGCTCTGGGACCCCGAATCCACTGTGGGTACCCCAGCATTGCTTTGGGTTCAGTAGTGAATTCAGGAGACCAGAGGGGTGGATCCTCCAAAAGGGGCACCCCAATAAAGAGGCACCCCAAAACCCCGCTGCCCCCCCAAAGGGCTTTGGAGGCACCCAAAGCAATTGCGGTGCCCCCCAAAACCCTGGGGTACCCCTAATCTCCTTGAAGCACCACAAGAGCAGGCAGGACCTCCAAATGGGGGGCCTGGGGCTGCCCAAAAGTGACCCCCACTTCCCATCATCCTGGGGCCTCCAACCCCAAATGAACCCTGGGGACCTAAAATCCTGGAGGGGCCCCAGAAAAGCTGCTTTCCCCCCTCCCCACTCAAAGCCCCTGCACCAAATTGCTTCTTGTTCCCCCAAACTGCACCCCATGAAGCATTCCAACCCAACCCCCACCCCCCCCAGGTATCACAGGTCCGGTGGGGGGCAGCGTCAGAATGGGGGGTGCCTAATTTGGGGTGCCCCCCAGATGACGACCTGCAGGGAGGTCGTGTGGGGGATGAGCAGGAGCACCTGCGGCAGGGACTGGGAGCACTGGGATATTGAAACCCCAGCAGTATCTGGGGCCATAGTGGCCTCTGTTGGTGTGTATGGTGCAGACTGGTCTGTACTGCTCCATACTGGGATGTGTAAATATGCAGATGACACCAAGTGGGGTGGGAGCGTTGATCTGCTGGAGGGTTGAAGCTCTGCAGAGGATGTGGACAGGCTGGATAAATGGGCTGTAGCCAATGGGATGAGGTTGAGGAAGGCAAGGTGCCAGGTCCTGCACTTGGGCCACAAGAACCCCCTGCAATGCTCCAGGCTTGGGGAAGAGAGGCTGGATACTGCTCCTGGGAAAGGTGCTGGGGGTGCTGATGGATGGAGCTGAGCATGAGCAGCTTGTGCCCAGGCAGCCGGGAAGCCCCCAGCATCCTGGCCTGGCTCAGCACCAGTGCGGCAGCAGGGCCAGGGCAGGAATTGTGCCCCTGCACTGGGCACGGGTGAGGCTGCACCTCGAGTCCTGTGTTCAGCTCTGGGCCCCTCTATACAGAGAGACATTGAGGTGCTGGAGCGGGGCCAGAGAAGGGAATGGAGCTGTTGCAGGGCCTGGAGCACAGTGTGATGGGGAACGGCTGAGGGAGCTGGAGGGTTCAGATGGAGAAGAGAAGGCTCAAGGGGGACCTGATCGCTCCCTACAGCTGCCTGAGAGGAGGATGGAGGCAGGAGGGAGCTGGGCTCTGCTCCCAAGGAACAGGGACAGGACAGATGGAGATGAAGAACAATTCCTTCTCCAAAGGGTGCTCAGGCATTGGAAAAGGCTGCCCAGAGCAGTGCTGCAGTCACTGTCCCTGCAAGTGCTCACACACCGTGGAGACGAGGCCTCAGTGCTATGGGTCAGTGGTGGCCTTGGCAGTGCTTGGGTAAGGGTTGGACTGGATGAGCTGAAAGGGCTTTTCCAGCCTGGTTGATTCTATGATTCTGTGATCCTTTCTGCTGAGGCACCGGGGAACCAGGTATTTTCTGTTGGTGCTCCCTCGGTGAAGGGAGGTGCTTCTAAAGCTGGTGAGGGTTTGAAAGGCCGTTGTAACGCTGATGGCTCTGCATTTACAGGCATCTGCAGTAGTTTGGACACCTTCAGTCTGTCCTTGAGGTAATGTCACTTCCTCTGCAACCCCTGGTACATAGGCATGCCATTTTCTACCAGTGGTTTTGTGCAGCTGCATCCTGAGGAACACTTCCCTTTGGGATGCTGTCAAGTCAATTGAATGAATTGAATGGATGGTTTGTACTGCTTGTCTTGATCAATGTTCTCAGTTTGTTTCACTGCTGGGACTAAAGACAAGAGTTCCTTTTCCCACTCTGAACATCTCGGTTCTTTGTCTTTTAAAGAGGTGACTTGAACATTCAAGTTCTTTTTGGTCCATCAGGGCCAGTTTGAAGAAGTCCCAGGAAGAGCCATGCTCAGCAAAACCCCATTCCATTATGAGAGGGTGGTGGGGGTGTACAGGCCCCTGTGACTGGTATGGTTTTAATTCCTGTATTAGGTTTTTCCTGCTTCCTTACACTCTGGATTCCATTTCTGTAGTTTCTGCTTTTGTAACAGTGGGCGAGCAATGACAGAGAATCCAGGTCCATGTTTCCTGCAGTATCCTGGAGGAGCCATAAGCTGTTGTAATTCCTTCCTAGCCTGGGACATCTGCCCTTGTTCTGGTTGTGTGAAGGTGTCTGCAGGAATCACTGCACTGCTGCCATGCACCAGGTACCCCCTGATTTGACTGCTTTCTGCTTGGTTTCTGACATTGCTCAGGTGGAACTTCAACCTCTGGGCCATGGAGTGCTTCCCACCCTGCTGTTGCTGCAGTTCTTTGGGGCAATCTCCTCTGATTAAGACATCATCTGTATATTGGTACATTTTCACCTGCTGAGGAAGTGAGACCTCCTGTGGGTTTGTGGTGTTCATGGGAGAGAGCTGAGTCCCCTTCCAGCCCCAGGGCTACAATCCCAGGAGGAGATGCCTCAACTGACCAGGCTGAATCCCTTCCTTCAGCAGGGGTAAAGGAGATCCCAGCCTGTCCTGGCCTGGCTGTCCTGTCTGATGGTGGGACAAGATGCAGGCTGCTCAGAGAAGTGGCTGTGTCACCATCCCTGGAGGTATTTAAAAGACATGTTCTAAGGGACATGCTTAACATGTTGACTTGCCAGTGTTCAGTTAATGGTGGACTCTATGTTCTTAAGGGTCTTTTCCAGCCTAAATGGTTCCATGATTCTACAAAATCTTGTTCAGACCAAAATCTGTTTCCCATCACAGAACTGACCCTGCAGGAAGGCAGTGTGTCTGCCAGCTGCAGGAGGGAACATCAGTGCTTGCTTCAGGCTGTTTCCCACGGTGTCTCCTGGAGCCCCAGGGTGCCCTGGAGGGAGCCCAGGGTGCAGAGGCAGAGTGACCTTGTGCTGGGCCTCTGCTGCTGAGCTGGGCCGGGCTCCTGGGATGCAGATAGATGGTGGCAAGGGGGCAGCGCTGCAGAGAGACAGCTCTGCCCAGGAGCAGGAGTCTCAGAGAGCTTAAAGGCCCTTGGCAGTGGAGGATGCTGAGAGCAGCCTACGGGAGAAAGCTTCCCAGCTCTGTGCATGGTAAGGCTCTGGGTGCAGGGCAATGCAGCTGCAGTTGCTGGAGGGATCTCTTCAAGCTGCTGCCTCGGACAGTCCATGGGATCTCTCAGGAGCACTCTCTTGGTTTGTCTGTGTAGATGAGGAGGAGGATGTGCTACAGGGCAGGACTTCCCTCTGCACCATGCGAGGGACAGGACAAGGCAGGTCCCTTGTCCCGGGCTGGCTGCAGGGTGTGAATGTGGGTGTGCAGCCAGGGGTGCCCAGCACTGTCCTTGCGAGCAGGGTCCCTGCAGCCCAGGGGCTGTGTGCTGGGGCAGGGACTCTGCTGCCTGCCAGGGTCAGCACTCAGCCTGCCCGGGAGCTCATCACAGCGCTGGGGGAGAAGCTGGGAGGGAAGGGTTGACCCCAGCAGGGCAGCCAAAGGACCCTGCTGCTGTAGAGAGGGTCCTGTGTGGGTCAGGGCTGCTCAGAGCTCCAGATCAGCCCAGGTCATTTTCAAGAAGACTTTCAAAGGGGAAACTCAAGCCAGGGGTTGCTGTAAAGAGAAGGAGCTTTTGTGAGCCTGTGTTCTCTGTTTCCTATTTGTGATGAATTTGGGAGTAGAAATGAAAAGGAGCTCTCATGCTTGAACAAGTCTCTGAGACTCCTGAGGTGGAACTTCGAGTGACCAGCAGTCTGATACGAGCATCCCGAAGTGCCTTCAGCCACTCCTCTGCCTATGGACAGCCCCAGCATCATCCATGAGGCTTGCTCTGGCCTGCCCATGTCCAGTTGCAAACAGGAACACATGCCCAGGCAGTTCCCTTAAAACAGGCAGGATTTTGGAGGACCAAGGTTTGTGCAGAGAGGTTCACATGAGCTCTGTGAGCACTTCCAATGGAAAGACATGGGACAGGGAAACACCTCCCGGCAGGAAAATCTCCAGGTAGCAGGGATGTGATCTGGGAATGGGCGAAAACGAAACCGAGAAGTGCTGTGGCAGGGAGATTCCAGAACTATGTGCCTGAGCCCTTGTGTGCAGAGCCCTTCGCCTTAGCAAGCCCCCTTGGCTTCTCTCCCACCCAGGACAGCTCTGCCCTCAGGGCCGGGGGTCCAAGGCATTACCCCCGTCCCCTGCAGGCAGAGCTCCCGCAGAGCTGTGGTTCCGCTCTTCAGCCATGAGCCCAGTGCCCTCTGCAGAGCCCCGGGGCTGGGAGCAGCTGCTGGGCAGTGCTGGTGCTGGGAGGTGGGGGCACGGCTGGGGCAGGGGAACGCTGTCCTGAGAGCCGCTGCTCTGCCCGCATCTCTCTCAGCCGGGCCCATGGGAGATGCTGGGAGCTGTCCAACCCCTGGAACTGGCCAAGTGCCTTTGCCATTCCCCTTCCTTAGCACTGGGAGTGCAGATGCTGACACCCTTCTGCATTAGCAGGGGCTCTATAGGCCAAAGCTGAGCACCAGGACTGGTCCCTGCCCCTACCAGCTCTGCAGAGTACGAGTGATGGATCAAGAGCCCATGTGCAGATGCTCTGCTCTTCACTGCACACAGGGCCAGCATCAAAGAGGGCCCCAGGCGTGGAGCTGAAGGAACGTCTCCTAGAAAAGTGTGTCTGTGTCTGGGAGGCGGAGGGTCTGTGCGAAAAAGTTTCAGTTTTGAGCAGTGTTCCCTAACTTGTCACAGTCTTTTTTTTCCCTAAGTTAGGACAGCAGATGTCCAGCGGCAGCTCCATCACCCGCTGCCTCCTGCTGCCATTCGCAGACACACGGGAGCTGCAGCTCTGGTACTTCTGGCTCTTCCTGGGCATCTCCCTGGCTGTGCTCCTGGGCAACGGCCTCATCATCACCAGCACAGCCTGCGACCAGCACCTCCACACGCCCAGATACTTCTTCCTCCTTAACCTCTCCCTGCTGGACCTGGGCTGCACTGTGCCCAAATCCATGGCCAATTCCCTCTGGGACACCAGGGACATGTCCTGCACAGGTTGTGCTGCACAGCTCTTTTCTTTCTCTTTTTCATCTTAGCTGAGTTTTATGTTCTTACCGTTGTGTCCTACGACCGCTCTGTGGCCATCTGCAAGCCCCTGCACTACGGGACCCTCCTGGGCAGCAGAGCTTGTGTCCACATGGCAGCAGCTGCCTGGGGCATTGGGTTTCTCCATGCATTTCTTCTGCGAAATGCCCCACAGCCTCAAGCACTGCTGCTCACATTATAATAGGGAAGTTGGCATTACTGGTTTTTCCGCTTTGTTATTTTTTGGGTGTTTTGTTTTCATTGTGAGGTCCTATGTGCAGATCTTCATTGCTGTGCTGAGAATCCTCCCTGAGCAGGGATGCCACAAAGCCTTTTCCACGCGCTTCCCTCACCGGGCCGTGCTCTCCCTGTTTGTCAGCACTGGCGCGTTTGCCTGCCTAAAGTCCCCCTCCATCTCCTCCCCATCCCTGGATCTGGTGCTGTCAGTGCTGTACTCGGTGGTGCCTCCAGCAGTGAACCCCCTCATCTACAGCCTGAGGAACCAGGAGCTCAAGGATGCTGTGAGGAAGCTGGTGAGTGGATGTGTTTGAGCAGCCGTACACTGCCTGCTGTCCTCTGCAAAGGGCTCCAAGTGTGGGTGATGACAGCCCATGTCTGTCTTTCTTGTTTTACGTTTGTTTTCCTGTTTCAATTGGTGATAATGAAGTCTTCATAGAAAGGTAAGTTTTCACCCTTCTGCTTAAGTAGCCACCCGTCTTATGCGACCCGGAGTTTGTGGCACTGGGGTCTCTCATTGTATTTAAGAGAAATAAACGACCCTGCAGCAACATCTTCTCTGTGATTGTTACGTTAAAAGGGGGAAAATAAACCCCTGTTTTGTTCTCCAATATGTAACTACCAGTCCGGCCGCGTTCGCTATTTTGAACCTTACTGGTCCGGATTCACTGATAGTGGTAAACAAACCCCTTGCTTTATTAGAGGAAGGACAGGAAATGGCTCCAATATGCAACTGCCAGTCCGGCCGCGTTCGCTATTTCAAACCTTACTGATCCGGATTCACCGATAGTGCACCACAACGAGAAATGGGGTTGTATGCAGTGAGAAAATTAGTTTGTTGACACAATAGACACAGGTTCTTATGGATTGCCAGTGATAGAGACTGTCTGCAAAAGCACGTGCGAATAATGATTACATGAGTACAAGCGCTTGATAAAGTTAACACAGCATAGCTATAAATATACAGATGACAGTAAAAGTAACTCTATAGAGATTCTAAGTTTCCCAGGGAAGCACCGAATACGGTGCAAGTCTTACCCACAGGCGTCCCTATGGGGAGGAAGAGAGGTCCAGCCCGTCGACCGGTGCCAGGAGTCGGTTGATGTTGTCTTCCTCGACTCGTCCACGATGGTATCTTCCCCAATATTCCCCTCTCTTGGGTCATTTTATACTATATTTCCTCTTTAAGGTGGAGCTTGAGTGACTCTAGTCATACATACCATTATTATTACTCAGAAAGGGGTGATCTCATTTTGGAGGGGGGTCGCATTGGAGATGGGTGTGTGTTTTAGCATGTAAATGCGTTATAATGACGTTATAATGAAGCAAAGCCCACACTGAGGACGGGATTGTGTCAAAAGAAGACAGGCAGCAGGCCCAGGGTAAGAAGTCTTATCGGCTTTTGCGAGGTCTCCACTCACTCTACCATGCAGCTCATCAGCTTCTTGCACCATCTCGTTCCGGTCAGTGTTGCCAGTTACACAGCTCATCAGTTCCTTGCACCATCTCGTTCCCGTCTTTGTGCTGAAGTTAGGACAAAGCGTAACCGCGGGATCTCCACCTCGCTCCACCCTTGGTCCGCGTTGCAATGGGAACCGCTGTGGAGGGCGCATTGCTGGCACCGTTACGAATCTTGCACTCCATAGAAGAGGTCCAGCAGCATCTTTCAGTCCTGCTTCTGTTTCTGTGGGAGCAGAGGTCTATCATACTGCTCGACTCAGCTGCAGGCTGGCCAAGGTGAAGCCATGGAGATGTTGCACTCCAATGGACTCTGAGGTGGAAAAGAAGGTTTAGGGTTAGGGGTTAGAGGTAGGGTGAGGGTTAGGGGTTTGGGGTTAGGGTCAGGGGGTATTGTTAGGGTTAGGGGTTAGGGTTTTAGGGGGTTAGTGTTAGGGTTTAAGGTTTGGGTTAGGGGGTTAGGGGGTTAGGTGTTAGGGGGTTAGGGGTTAGGGGGTTAGGGGTTAGGGGGTTAGGGGTTAGGGGGTTAGGGGTTAGGGGGTTAGGTGTTAGGGGGCTAGGGTTAGGGGCTTAGGGTTAGGGGCTTAGGTGTTAGGGGCTTAGGTGTTAGGGGCTTAGGTGTTAGGGGCTTAGGTGTTAGGGGCTTAGGTGTTAGGGGCTTAGGTGTTTGGGGCTTAGGTGTTTGGGGCTTAGGTGTTTGGGGCTTAGGTGTTTGGGGCTTAGGTGTTTGGGGCTTAGGTGTTTGGGGCTTAGGTGTTTGTTTGGGGCTTAGGTGTTTGGGGCTTAGGTGTTTGTTTGGGGCTTAGGTGTTTGTTTGGGGCTTAGGTGTTTGTTTGGGGCTTAGGTGTTTGTTTGGGGCTTAGGTGTTTGTTTGGGGCTTAGGTGTTTGTTTGGGGCTTAGGTGTTTGTTTGGGGCTTAGGTGTTTGTTTGGGGCTTAGGTGTTTGTTTGGGGCTTAGGTGTTTGTTTGGGGCTTAGGTGTTTGTTTGGGGCTTAGGTGTTTGTTTGGGGCTTAGGTGTTTGTTTGGGGCTTAGGTGTTTGTTTGGGGCTTAGGTGTTTGTTTGGGGCTTAGGTGTTTGTTTGGGGCTTAGGTGTTTGTTTGGGGCTTAGGTGTTTGTTTGGGGCTTAGGTGTTTGTTTGGGGCTTAGGTGTTTGTTTGGGGCTTAGGTGTTTGTTTGGGGCTTAGGTGTTTGTTTGGGGCTTAGGTGTTTGTTTGGGGCTTAGGTGTTTGTTTGGGGCTTAGGTGTTTGTTTGGGGCTTAGGTGTTTGTTTGGGGCTTAGGTGTTTGTTTGGGGCTTAGGTGTTTGTTTGGGGCTTAGGTGTTTGTTTGGGGCTTAGGTGTTTGTTTGGGGCTTAGGTGTTTGTTTGGGGCTTAGGTGTTTGTTTGGGGCTTAGGTGTTTGTTTGGGGCTTAGGTGTTTGTTTGGGGCTTAGGTGTTTGTTTGGGGCTTAGGTGTTTGTTTGGGGCTTAGGTGTTTGTTTGGGGCTTAGGTGTTTGTTTGGGGCTTAGGTGTTTGTTTGGGGCTTAGGTGTTTGTTAGGGGCTTAGGTGTTTGGGGCTTAGGTGTTTGGGGCTTAGGTGTTTGGGGCTTAGGTGTTTGGGGCTTAGGTGTTTGGGGCTTAGGTGTTTGGGGCTTAGGTGTTTGGGGCTTAGGTGTTTGGGGCTTAGGTGTTTGGGGCTTAGGTGTTTGGGGCTTAGGTGTTTGGGGCTTAGGTGTTTGGGGCTTAGGTGTTTGGGGCTTAGGTGTTTGGGGCTTAGGTGTTTGGGGCTTAGGTGTTTGGGGCTTAGGTGTTTGGGGCTTAGGTGTTTGGGGCTTAGGTGTTTGGGGCTTAGGTGTTTGGGGCTTAGGTGTTTGGGGCTTAGGTGTTTGGGGCTTAGGGTTAGACTCTGCCACAGAGTCTGAGTCTGAAAGTATCAGCTCCATAGTTTGAGACCCAGAGTCTAAGGAATCCATTCAGCCACAGACTCTCAGCTCTGAAGTCTGAGGCCCGGAGCCTCAGCCACCGTGTCAGCCACAGAGTCTTTATTACAGAGTCTTAGATTCCAAGTCTGAGGTGCAGAGTACGACCCACAGAGTTCCAGGCACAGTCTCAGCCCCAGAGTCTCAGCTGCCGAATCTCAGCCATAGTCTCAGCTCAGACTATGGCCCCTGGAGTCTTAGCCACAGAGTCTGACCTAGAGACAGAGTCTCAGCTGCAGTCCCTGCCCCAAAATCTGAACCCCAGAGTCTTAGCCACAGACTCAGCTACAGACTCAGTCTTCAAGTCTGAATCCCAGAGCTGTACTCCCAGTCTCATTCCCAAAGTCTGAATTCCATAGTCTTAGCCATAGAGTCTGAGTCCCACATTGTCGGCCCCAGTCTGAGCCCCGGAGTCTCAGTCCCTGGGTCTCAGCTTCAAAGTCTGAATCTCTGAGTCTCACCCATCTGACCCAGGGAAAGACAAGCAGAACAATGAAGCCACGGAGGACTCACAGAGCAGAGTGAGCAGATATGGGACAGCCAAGACCCTTCCTGAGCAGCTTCGGGGCACAGAGGGAGCAGCCACAGAGCCAGATGCAGGTAAAACAAAAACCCAGCTGTGGCTTCTCAGGGTGCTTTTATCCCAGCTGGTGATGTACCCCTGCCCTGCCCCAACCCAATGACGGAGGGGTTGTGGTGGGGCCTGTGGTAGGTGAGGCCCAGCCTCTGGCCAGGGAGCTCATTTGGGGTTCAGCTCTCATCAAGGTAAAGTCTTTGGTGTTAGCTCAGGTTTTGTGGCCGCGGAGCATTGTGGTTTATTTGAGGTGTGATTTTTGGGTTTTTGGGGTTTTTTTTAATAGAAAATTTAGTTTGTGATTGGAGAATTTGTTCTATGATTGGAGAACACGGTCCTGGATGAGGGAGCTTGGTCCGGGCAGGGGGACCTGGGTCCCTGAATTGGGAGCGGGGTCCGCGCCGGGGGAGTGGGGTCCGTGAATTCAGAGCCGGGACCGCGCAGGGGGAGCGGGGACGGCGCCGGGGGAGCGAGGTCCGCGAATTGAGAGCTGGGTCCGTCCCGGGGGAGCGGGGCATAGAGTATGCAAATTGAGACACGGGTACGCGCCGGGGGAGGACATAGAGTCCTAGAGGAGGCCTAGAGTCCTAGAGGAGGCCTAGAGTCCTAGAGGAGGCCTAGAGTCCTAGAGGAGGCCTAGAGTCCTAGAGGAGGCCTAGAGTCCTAGAGGAGGCATAGAATCCTAGAGGAGTCCTAGAGGAGGCCTAGAGTCCTAGAGTCCTAGAGGAGGCCTAGAGTCCTAGAGTGCTAGAGGAGGCATAGAGTCCTAGAGGAGGCATAGAGTCCTAGAGGAGGCATAGAATCCTAGAGGAGGCATAGAATCCTAGAGGAGTCCGAGAGGAGGCCTAGAGTCCTAGAGTGCTAGAGGAGGCCTAGAGTCCTAGAGTGCTAGAGGAGGCATAGAGTGCTAGAGGAGGCCTAGAGTCCTAGAGTCCTAGAGGAGGCAGAGAGTCCTAGAGGAGGCAGAGAGTCCTAGAGGAGGCACAGAGTCCTAGAGGAGGCACAGAGTCCTAGAGGAGGCACAGAGTCCTAGAGGAGGCACAGAGTCCTAGAGGAGGCACAGAGTCCTAGAGGAGGCACAGAGTCCTAGAGGAGGCACAGAGTCCTAGAGGAGGCACAGAGTCCTAGAGGAGGCACAGAGTCCTAGAGGAGGCACAGAGTCCTAGAGGAGGCACAGAGTCCTAGAGGAGGCCTAGAGTCCTAGAGGAGGCCTAGAGTCCTAGAGGAGGCCTAGAGTCCTAGAGGAGGCCTAGAGTCCTAGAGGAGGCCTAGAGTCCTAGAGGAGGCCTAGAGTCCTAGAGGAGGCCTAGAGTCCTAGAGGAGGCCTAGAGTCCTAGAGGAGGCCTAGAGTCCTAGAGGAGGCCTAGAGTCCTAGAGGAGTCCGAGAGGAGGCATAGAGTCCTAGAGTCCTAGAGGAGGAATAGAGTCTTAGAGGAGTCCTAGAGTCCTAGAGTCCTAGAGGAGGCATAGAGTCCTAGAGTCCTAGAGGAGGCCTAGAGTCCTAGAGGAGTCCTAGAGTCCTAGAGGAGTCCGAGAGGAGGCATAGACTCCTGGAGTCCTAGAGGAGGCCTAGAGTCCTAGAGGAGGCCTAGAGTCCTAGAGGAGGCCTAGAGTCCTAGAGGAGGCCTAGAGTCCTAGAGGAGTCCGAGAGGAGGCATAGAGTCCTAGAGTCCTAGAGGAGGAATAGAGTCTTAGAGGAGTCCTAGAGTCCTAGAGTCCTAGAGGAGGCATAGAGTCCTAGAGTCCTAGAGGAGGCCTAGAGTCCTAGAGGAGTCCTAGAGTCCTAGAGGAGTCCGAGAGGAGGCATAGACTCCTGGAGTCCTAGAGGAGTCCTAGAGTCCAAGAGGAGGCATAGAGCCATAGAGTCCTAGAGGAGGCCTAGAGTCCTAGAGGAGGCCTAGAGTCCTAGAGGAGGCCTAGAGTCCTAGAGGAGGCCTAGAGTCCTAGAGGAGGCCTAGAGTCCTAGAGGAGGCCTAGAGTCCTAGAGGAGGCCTAGAGTCCTAGAGGAGGCCTAGAGTCCTAGAGGAGGCCTAGAGTCCTAGAGGAGGCCTAGAGTCCTAGAGGAGGCCTAGAGTCCTAGAGGAGGCCTAGAGACCTAGAGGAGGCCTAGAGTCCTAGAGGAGGCCTAGAGTCCTAGAGGAGGCCTAGAGTCCTAGAGGAGGCCTAGAGTCCTAGAGGAGGCCTAGAGTCCTAGAGGAGGCCTAGAGTCCTAGAGGAGGCCTAGAGTCCTAGAGGAGGCCTAGAGTCCTAGAGGAGGCCTAGAGTCCTAGAGGAGGCACAGAGTCCTAGAGGAGGCACAGAGTCCTAGAGGAGGCACAGAGTCCTAGAGGAGGCACAGAGTCCTAGAGGAGGCACAGAGTCCTAGAGGAGGCACAGAGTCCTAGAGGAGGCACAGAGTCCTAGAGGAGGCACAGAGTCCTAGAGGAGGCACAGAGTCCTAGAGGAGGCACAGAGTCCTAGAGGAGGCACAGAGTCCTAGAGGAGGCACAGAGTCCTAGAGGAGGCACAGAGTCCTAGAGGAGGCCTAGAGTCCTAGAGGAGGCCTAGAGTCCTAGAGGAGGCCTAGAGTCCTAGAGGAGGCCTAGAGTCCTAGAGGAGGCCTAGAGTCCTAGAGGAGGCCTAGAGTCCTAGAGGAGGCCTAGAGTCCTAGAGGAGGCCTAGAGTCCTAGAGGAGGCACAGAGTCCTAGAGGAGGCACAGAGTCCTAGAGGAGGCACAGAGTCCTAGAGGAGGCACAGAGTCCTAGAGGAGGCACAGAGTCCTAGAGGAGGCACAGAGTCCTAGAGGAGGCACAGAGTCCTAGAGGAGGCACAGAGTCCTAGAGGAGGCACAGAGTCCTAGAGGAGGCACAGAGTCCTAGAGGAGGCACAGAGTCCTAGAGGAGGCACAGAGTCCTAGAGGAGGCCTAGAGTCCTAGAGGAGGCCTAGAGTCCTAGAGGAGGCCTAGAGTCCTAGAGGAGGCCTAGAGTCCTAGAGGAGGCCTAGAGTCCTAGAGGAGGCCTAGAGTCCTAGAGGAGGCCTAGAGTCCTAGAGGAGTCCGAGAGGAGGCATAGAGTCCTAGAGTCCTAGAGGAGGAATAGAGTCTTAGAGGAGTCCTAGAGTCCTAGAGTCCTAGAGGAGGCCTAGAGTCCTAGAGGAGTCCTAGAGTCCTAGAGGAGTCCGAGAGGAGGCATAGACTCCTGGAGTCCTAGAGGAGGCCTAGAGTCCTAGAGGAGGCCTAGAGTCCTAGAGGAGGCCTAGAGTCCTAGAGGAGGCCTAGAGTCCTAGAGGAGTCCGAGAGGAGGCATAGAGTCCTAGAGTCCTAGAGGAGGAATAGAGTCTTAGAGGAGTCCTAGAGTCCTAGAGTCCTAGAGGAGGCATAGAGTCCTAGAGTCCTAGAGGAGGCCTAGAGTCCTAGAGGAGTCCTAGAGTCCTAGAGGAGTCCGAGAGGAGGCATAGACTCCTGGAGTCCTAGAGGAGTCCTAGAGTCCAAGAGGAGGCATAGAGCCATAGAGTCCTAGAGGAGGCCTAGAGTCCTAGAGGAGGCCTAGAGTCCTAGAGGAGGCCTAGAGTCCTAGAGGAGGCCTAGAGTCCTAGAGGAGGCCTAGAGTCCTAGAGGAGGCCTAGAGTCCTAGAGGAGGCCTAGAGTCCTAGAGGAGGCCTAGAGTCCTAGAGGAGGCCTAGAGACCTAGAGGAGGCCTAGAGACCTAGAGGAGGCCTAGAGTCCTAGAGGAGGCCTAGAGTCCTAGAGGAGGCCTAGAGTCCTAGAGGAGGCCTAGAGACCTAGAGGAGGCCTAGAGTCCTAGAGGAGGCCTAGAGTCCTAGAGGAGGCCTAGAGTCCTAGAGGAGGCCTAGAGTCCTAGAGGAGGCCTAGAGTCCTAGAGGAGGCCTAGAGTCCTAGAGGAGGCCTAGAGTCCTAGAGGAGGCCTAGAGTCCTAGAGGAGGCACAGAGTCCTAGAGTAGGCACAGAGTCCTAGAGGAGGCACAGAGTCCTAGAGGAGGCACAGAGTCCTAGAGGAGGCACAGAGTCCTAGAGGAGGCACAGAGTCCTAGAGGAGGCACAGAGTCCTAGAGGAGGCACAGAGTCCTAGAGGAGGCACAGAGTCCTAGAGGAGGCACAGAGTCCTAGAGGAGGCACAGAGTCCTAGAGGAGGCACAGAGTCCTAGAGGAGGCACAGAGTCCTAGAGGAGGCCTAGAGTCCTAGAGGAGGCCTAGAGTCCTAGAGGAGGCCTAGAGTCCTAGAGGAGGCCTAGAGTCCTAGAGGAGGCCTAGAGTCCTAGAGGAGGCCTAGAGTCCTAGAGGAGGCCTAGAGTCCTAGAGGAGGCCTAGAGTCCTAGAGGAGGCACAGAGTCCTAGAGGAGGCACAGAGTCCTAGAGGAGGCACAGAGTCCTAGAGGAGGCACAGAGTCCTAGAGGAGGCACAGAGTCCTAGAGGAGGCACAGAGTCCTAGAGGAGGCACAGAGTCCTAGAGGAGGCACAGAGTCCTAGAGGAGGCACAGAGTCCTAGAGGAGGCACAGAGTCCTAGAGGAGGCACAGAGTCCTAGAGGAGGCACAGAGTCCTAGAGGAGGCACAGAGTCCTAGAGGAGGCACAGAGTCCTAGAGGAGGCACAGAGTCCTAGAGGAGGCACAGAGTCCTAGAGGAGGCACAGAGTCCTAGAGGAGGCACAGAGTCCTAGAGGAGGCACAGAGTCCTAGAGGAGGCACAGAGTCCTAGAGGAGGCACAGAGTCCTAGAGGAGGCACAGAGTCCTAGAGGAGGCCTAGAGTCCTAGAGGAGGCCTAGAGTCCTAGAGGAGGCCTAGAGTCCTAGAGGAGGCCTAGAGTCCTAGAGGAGGCCTAGAGTCCTAGAGGAGGCCTAGAGTCCTAGAGGAGGCCTAGAGTCCTAGAGGAGGCCTAGAGTCCTAGAGGAGGCCTAGAGTCCTAGAGGAGGCCTAGAGTCCTAGAGGAGGCCTAGAGTCCTAGAGGAGTCCGAGAGGAGGCATAGAGTCCTAGAGTCCTAGAGGAGGAATAGAGTCTTAGAGGAGTCCTAGAGTCCTAGAGTCCTAGAGGAGGCATAGAGTCCTAGAGTCCTAGAGGAGGCCTAGAGTCCTAGAGGAGTCCTAGAGTCCTAGAGGAGTCCGAGAGGAGGCATAGACTCCTGGAGTCCTAGAGGAGTCCTAGAGTCCAAGAGGAGGCATAGAGCCATAGAGTCCTAGAGGAGGCCTAGAGTCCTAGAGGAGGCCTAGAGTCCTAGAGGAGGCCTAGAGTCCTAGAGGAGGCCTAGAGTCCTAGAGGAGGCCTAGAGTCCTAGAGGAGGCCTAGAGTCCTAGAGGAGGCCTAGAGTCCTAGAGGAGGCCTAGAGTCCTAGAGGAGGCCTAGAGTCCTAGAGGAGGCCTAGAGTCCTAGAGGAGGCCTAGAGTCCTAGAGGAGGCCTAGAGTCCTAGAGGAGGCCTAGAGTCCTAGAGGAGGCCTAGAGTCCTAGAGGAGGCCTAGAGTCCTAGAGGAGGCCTAGAGACCTAGAGGAGGCCTAGAGTCCTAGAGGAGGCCTAGAGTCCTAGAGGAGGCCTAGAGTCCTAGAGGAGGCCTAGAGTCCTAGAGGAGGCCTAGAGTCCTAGAGGAGGCCTAGAGTCCTAGAGGAGGCCTAGAGTCCTAGAGGAGGCACAGAGTCCTAGAGGAGGCACAGAGTCCTAGAGGAGGCACAGAGTCCTAGAGGAGGCACAGAGTCCTAGAGGAGGCACAGAGTCCTAGAGGAGGCACAGAGTCCTAGAGGAGGCACAGAGTCCTAGAGGAGGCACAGAGTCCTAGAGGAGGCACAGAGTCCTAGAGGAGGCACAGAGTCCTAGAGGAGGCACAGAGTCCTAGAGGAGGCACAGAGTCCTAGAGGAGGCACAGAGTCCTAGAGGAGGCACAGAGTCCTAGAGGAGGCACAGAGTCCTAGAGGAGGCCTAGAGTCCTAGAGGAGGCCTAGAGTCCTAGAGGAGGCCTAGAGTCCTAGAGGAGGCCTAGAGTCCTAGAGGAGGCACAGAGTCCTAGAGGAGGCACAGAGTCCTAGAGGAGGCACAGAGTCCTAGAGGAGGCACAGAGTCCTAGAGGAGGCACAGAGTCCTAGAGGAGGCACAGAGTCCTAGAGGAGGCACAGAGTCCTAGAGGAGGCACAGAGTCCTAGAGGAGGCACAGAGTCCTAGAGGAGGCACAGAGTCCTAGAGGAGGCACAGAGTCCTAGAGGAGGCACAGAGTCCTAGAGGAGGCACAGAGTCCTAGAGGAGGCACAGAGTCCTAGAGGAGGCACAGAGTCCTAGAGGAGGCACAGAGTCCTAGAGGAGGCACAGAGTCCTAGAGGAGGCCTAGAGTCCTAGAGGAGGCCTAGAGTCCTAGAGGAGGCCTAGAGTCCTAGAGGAGGCCTAGAGTCCTAGAGGAGGCCTAGAGTCCTAGAGGAGGCCTAGAGTCCTAGAGGAGGCCTAGAGTCCTAGAGGAGTCCGAGAGGAGGCATAGAGTCCTAGTGTCCTAGAGGAGGAATAGAGTCTTAGAGGAGTCCTAGAGTCCTAGAGTCCTAGAGGAGGCCTAGAGTCCTAGAGGAGTCCTAGAGTCCTAGAGGAGTCCGAGAGGAGGCATAGACTCCTGGAGTCCTAGAGGAGGCCTAGAGTCCTAGAGGAGGCCTAGAGTCCTAGAGGAGGCCTAGAGTCCTAGAGGAGGCCTAGAGTCCTAGAGGAGTCCGAGAGGAGGCATAGAGTCCTAGAGTCCTAGAGGAGGAATAGAGTCTTAGAGGAGTCCTAGAGTCCTAGAGTCCTAGAGGAGGCATAGAGTCCTAGAGTCCTAGAGGAGGCCTAGAGTCCTAGAGGAGTCCTAGAGTCCTAGAGGAGTCCGAGAGGAGGCATAGACTCCTGGAGTCCTAGAGGAGTCCTAGAGTCCAAGAGGAGGCATAGAGCCATAGAGTCCTAGAGGAGGCCTAGAGTCCTAGAGGAGGCCTAGAGTCCTAGAGGAGGCCTAGAGTCCTAGAGGAGGCCTAGAGTCCTAGAGGAGGCCTAGAGTCCTAGAGGAGGCCTAGAGTCCTAGAGGAGGCCTAGAGTCCTAGAGGAGGCCTAGAGTCCTAGAGGAGGCCTAGAGACCTAGAGGAGGCCTAGAGTCCTAGAGGAGGCCTAGAGTCCTAGAGGAGGCCTAGAGTCCTAGAGGAGGCCTAGAGTCCTAGAGGAGGCCTAGAGTCCTAGAGGAGGCCTAGAGACCTAGAGGAGGCCTAGAGTCCTAGAGGAGGCCTAGAGTCCTAGAGGAGGCCTAGAGTCCTAGAGGAGGCCTAGAGTCCTAGAGGAGGCCTAGAGTCCTAGAGGAGGCCTAGAGTCCTAGAGGAGGCCTAGAGTCCTAGAGGAGGCCTAGAGTCCTAGAGGAGGCCTAGAGTCCTAGAGGAGGCACAGAGTCCTAGAGTAGGCACAGAGTCCTAGAGGAGGCACAGAGTCCTAGAGGAGGCACAGAGTCCTAGAGGAGGCACAGAGTCCTAGAGGAGGCACAGAGTCCTAGAGGAGGCACAGAGTCCTAGAGGAGGCACAGAGTCCTAGAGGAGGCACAGAGTCCTAGAGGAGGCACAGAGTCCTAGAGGAGGCCTAGAGTCCTAGAGGAGGCCTAGAGTCCTAGAGGAGGCCTAGAGTCCTAGAGGAGGCCTAGAGTCCTAGAGGAGGCCTAGAGTCCTAGAGGAGGCCTAGAGTCCTAGAGGAGGCCTAGAGTCCTAGAGGAGGCCTAGAGTCCTAGAGGAGGCCTAGAGTCCTAGAGGAGGCCTAGAGTCCTAGAGGAGGCACAGAGTCCTAGAGGAGGCACAGAGTCCTAGAGGAGGCACAGAGTCCTAGAGGAGGCACAGAGTCCTAGAGGAGGCACAGAGTCCTAGAGGAGGCACAGAGTCCTAGAGGAGGCACAGAGTCCTAGAGGAGGCACAGAGTCCTAGAGGAGGCACAGAGTCCTAGAGGAGGCACAGAGTCCTAGAGGAGGCACAGAGTCCTAGAGGAGGCACAGAGTCCTAGAGGAGGCACAGAGTCCTAGAGGAGGCACAGAGTCCTAGAGGAGGCACAGAGTCCTAGAGGAGGCACAGAGTCCTAGAGGAGGCCTAGAGTCCTAGAGGAGGCCTAGAGTCCTAGAGGAGGCCTAGAGTCCTAGAGGAGGCCTAGAGTCCTAGAGGAGGCCTAGAGTCCTAGAGGAGGCCTAGAGTCCTAGAGGAGGCCTAGAGTCCTAGAGGAGGCCTAGAGTCCTAGAGGAGGCCTAGAGTCCTAGAGGAGTCCGAGAGGAGGCATAGAGTCCTAGAGTCCTAGAGGACGAATAGAGTCTTAGAGGAGTCCTAGAGTCCTAGAGTCCTAGAGGAGGCATAGAGTCCTAGAGTCCTAGAGGAGGCCTAGAGTCTTAGAGGAGTCCTAGAGTCCTAGAGGAGTCCGAGAGGAGGCATAGACTCCTGGAGTCCTAGAGGAGGCCTAGAGTCCTAGAGGAGGCCTAGAGTCCTAGAGGAGGCCTAGAGTCCTAGAGGAGGCCTAGAGTCCTAGAGGAGTCCGAGAGGAGGCATAGAGTCCTAGAGTCCTAGAGGAGGAATAGAGTCTTAGAGGAGTCCTAGAGTCCTAGAGTCCTAGAGGAGGCATAGAGTCCTAGAGTCCTAGAGGAGGCCTAGAGTCCTAGAGGAGTCCTAGAGTCCTAGAGGAGTCCGAGAGGAGGCATAGACTCCTGGAGTCCTAGAGGAGTCCTAGAGTCCAAGAGGAGGCATAGAGCCATAGAGTCCTAGAGGAGGCCTAGAGTCCTAGAGGAGGCCTAGAGTCCTAGAGGAGGCCTAGAGTCCTAGAGGAGGCCTAGAGTCCTAGAGGAGGCCTAGAGTCCTAGAGGAGGCCTAGAGTCCTAGAGGAGGCCTAGAGTCCTAGAGGAGGCCTAGAGTCCTAGAGGAGGCCTAGAGTCCTAGAGGAGGCCTAGAGACCTAGAGGAGGCCTAGAGTCCTAGAGGAGGCCTAGAGTCCTAGAGGAGGCCTAGAGTCCTAGAGGAGGCCTAGAGTCCTAGAGGAGGCCTAGAGTCCTAGAGGAGGCCTAGAGTCCTAGAGGAGGCCTAGAGTCCTAGAGGAGGCCTAGAGTCCTAGAGGAGGCCTAGAGTCCTAGAGGAGGCATAGAGTCCTAGAGGAGGCATAGAGTCCTAGAGGAGGCATAGAGTCCTAGAGGAGGCATAGAGTCCTAGAGGAGGCATAGAGTCCTAGAGGAGGCATAGAGTCCTAGAGGAGGCATAGAGTCCTAGAGGAGGCATAGAGTCCTAGAGGTGGCATAGAGTCCTAGAGTCCTAGAGGAGGCCTAGAGTCCTAGAGGAGGCCTAGAGTCCTAGAGGAGGCCTAGAGTCCTAGAGGAGGCCTAGAGTCCTAGAGGAGGCCTAGAGTCCTAGAGGAGGCCTAGAGTCCTAGAGGAGGCATAGAGTCCTAGAGGAGTCCGAGAGGAGGCATAGAGTCCTAGAGTCCTAGAGGAGGAATAGAGTCTTAGAGGAGGCATAGAGTCCTAGAGTCCTAGAGGAGGCATAGAGTCCTAGAGTCCTAGAGGAGGCCTAGAGTCCTAGAGGAGTCCGAGAGGAGGCATAGAGTCCTGGAGTCCTAGAGGAGTCCTAGAGTCCTAGAGGAGGCCTAGAGCCATAGAGTCCTAGAGGAGGCCTAGAGTCCTAGAGGAGGCCTAGAGTCCTAGAGGAGGCCTAGAGTCCTAGAGGAGGCCTAGAGTCCTAGAGGAGGCCTAGAGTCCTAGAGGAGGCCTAGAGTCCTAGAGGAGGCCTAGAGTCCTAGAGGAGGCCTAGAGTCCTAGAGGAGGCCTAGAGTGAGTCCTAGAGGAGGCCTAGAGTCCTAGAGGAGGCCTAGAGTCCTAGAGGAGGCCTAGAGTCCTAGAGGAGGCCTAGAGTCCTAGAGGAGGCCTAGAGTCCTAGAGGAGGCCTAGAGTCCTAGAGGAGTCCGAGAGGAGGCATAGAGTCCTAGAGTCCTAGAGGAGGAATAGAGTCTTAGAGGAGGCATAGAGTCCTAGAGTCCTAGAGGAGGCATAGAGTCCTAGAGTCCTAGAGGAGGCCTAGAGTCCTAGAGGAGTCCGAGAGGAGGCATAGAGTCCTGGAGTCCTAGAGGAGGCCTAGAGTCCTAGAGGAGGCCTAGAGCCATAGAGTCCTAGAGGAGGCCTAGAGTCCTAGAGGAGGCCTAGAGTCCTAGAGGAGGCCTAGAGTCCTAGAGGAGGCCTAGGGTACTAGAGAAGGCCTAGAGTCCTAGAGGAGGCACAGAGTCCTAGAGGAGGCCTAGAGTCCTAGAGGAGGCCTAGAGTCCTAGAGGAGGCCTAGAGTCCTAGAGGAGGCCTAGAGTCCTAGAGGAGGCCTAGAGTCCTAGAGGAGGCCTAGAGTCCTAGAGGAGGCCTAGAGTCCTAGAGGAGGCCTAGAGTCCTAGAGGAGGGATAGAGTCCTAGAGTCCTAGAGGAGGCATAGAGTCCTAGAGGAGGCATAGAGTCCTAGAGGAGGCATAGAGTCCTAGAGGAGGCATAGAGTCCTAGAGGAGGCATAGAGTCCTAGAGGAGGCATAGAGTCCTAGAGGAGGCATAGAGTCCTAGAGGAGGCATAGAGTCCTAGAGGAGGCATAGAGTCCTAGAGGAGGCATAGAGTCCTAGTGGAGTCCGAGAGGAGGCATAGAGTCCTGGAGTCCTAGAGGAGTCCTAGAGTCCTAGAGGAGGCATAGAGCCCTAGAGTCCTAGAGGAGGCATAGAGCCCTAGAGTCCTAGAGGAGGCATAGAGCCCTAGAGGAGGCATAGAGTCCTAGAGGAGGCACAGAGGCCTAGAGGAGGCCTAGAGTCCTAGAGGAGGCCTAGAGTCCTAGAGGAGGCCTAGAGTCCTAGAGGAGGCCTAGAGTCCTAGCGGAGGCCTAGAGTCCTAGCGGAGGCCTAGAGTCCTAGCGGAGGCCTAGAGTCCTAGCGGAGGCCTAGAGTCCTAGCGGAGGCCTAGAGTCCTAGCGGAGGCCTAGAGTCCTAGCGGAGGCCTAGAGTCCTAGCGGAGGCCTAGAGTCCTAGCGGAGGCCTAGAGTCCTAGAGGAGGCATCGAGTCCTAGAGGAGGCCTAGAGTCCTAGAGGAGGCATCGAGTCCTAGAGGAGGCCTAGAGTCCTAGAGGAGGCCTAGAGTCCTAGAGGAGGCATCGAGTCCTAGAGGAGGCATCGAGTCCTAGAGGAGGCATCGAGTCCTAGAGGAGGCATCGAGTCCTAGAGGAGGCATCGAGTCCTAGAGGAGGCATCGAGTCCTAGAGGAGGCATCGAGTCCTAGAGGAGTCCTAGAGGAGGCATCGAGTCCTAGAGGAGTCCTAGAGGAGGCATCGAATCCTAGAGTCCTAGAGGAGGCATCGAGTCCTAGAGGAGGCATCGAGTCCTAGAGGAGGCATCGAGTCCTAGGGGAGGCATCGAGTCCTAGGGGAGGCATCGAGTCCTAGGGGAGGCATCGAGTCCTAGGGGAGGCATCGAGTCCTAGGGGAGGCATCGAGTCCTAGGGGAGGCATCGAGTCCTAGGGGAGGCATCGAGTCCTAGGGGAGGCATCGAGTCCTAGGGGAGGCATCGAGTCCTAGAGGAGGCCTAGAGTCCTAGAGGAGGCATCGAGTCCTAGAGGAGGCATCGAGTCCTAGAGAAGGCATAGATGAGGTATAGAGTCCTAGGGTCCTAGAGGAGTCCTAGAGGAGGCCTAGAGTCCTAGAGGAGGCCTAGAGTCCTAGAGGAGGCCTAGAGTCCTAGAGGAGGCCTAGAGTCCTAGAGGAGGCCTAGAGTCCTAGAGTAGGCATAGAGTCCTAGAGGAGTCCGAGAGGAGGAATAGAGTCCTAGAGTCCTAGAGGAGGCATAGGGTCCTAGAGTCCTAGAGGAGTCCTAGAGTCCTAGAGGAGTCCGAGAGGAGGCATAGAGTCCGGGAGTCCTAGAGGAGTCCTAGAGTCCTAGAGGAGGCATAGAGCCATAGAGTCCTAGAGGAGGCCAAGAGTCCTAGAGGAGGCCTAGAGTCCTAGAGGAGGCCTAGAGTCCTAGAGGAGGCCTAGAGTCCTAGAGGAGGCCTAGAGTCCTAGAGGAGGCCTAGAGTCCTAGAGGAGGCCTAGAGTCCTAGAGGAGGCCTAGAGTCCTAGAGGAGTCCTAGAGGAGGCCTAGAGTCCTAGAGGAGGCCTAGAGTCCTAGAGGAGGCCTAGAGTCCTAGAGGAGGCCTAGAGTCCTAGAGGAGGCCTAGAGTCCTAGAGGAGGCCTAGAGTCCTAGAGGAGGCCTAGAGTCCTAGAGGAGGCCTAGAGTCCTAGAGGAGGCCTAGAGTCCTAGAGGAGTCCGAGAGGAGGCATAGAGTCCTAGACTAGGCATAGAGTCCTAGAGGAGTCCGAGAGGAGGCATAGAGTCCTAGAGGAGGCATAGAGTCCTAGAGGACGCATAGAGTCCTAGAGGAGGCCTAGAGTCCTAGAGGAGGCCTAGAGTCCTAGAGGAGGCATAGAGTCCTAGAGAAGTCCTAGAGGAGGCCTAGAGTCCTAGAGGAGGCCTAGAGTCCTAGAGGAGGCCTAGAGTCCTAGAGGAGGCCTAGAGTCCTAGAGGAGGCCTAGAGTCCTAGAGGAGGCCTAGAGTCCTAGAGTCCAAGAGGAGGCATAGAGTCCTAGAGTAGGCATAGAGTCCTAGAGGAGTCCGAGAGGAGGCATAGAGTCCTAGAGGACGCATAGAGTCCTAGAGGACGCATAGAGTCCTAGAGGAGGCATAGAGTCCTAGAGTCCTAGAGGAGGCATAGAGTCCTAGAGTCCTAGAGGAGGCATAGAGTCCTAGAGTCCTAGAGGAGGCATAGAGTCCTAGAGTCCTAGAGGAGGCCTAGAGTCCTAGAGTCCTAGAGGAGGCATAGAGTCCTAGAGTCCTAGAGGAGGCATAGAGTCCTAGAGTCCTAGAGGAGGCATAGAGTCCTAGAGGAGGCATAGAGTCCTAGAGGAGTCCGAGAGGAGGCATAGAGTCCTGGAGTCCTACAGGAGTCCTAGAGTCCTAGAGGAGGCATAGAGCCCTAGAGTCCTAGAGGAGGCATAGAGTCCTAGAGGAGGCATAGAGTCCTAGAGGAGGCATAGAGTCCTAGAGCAGGCATAGAGTCCTAGAGTCCTAGAGGAGGCATAGAGTCCTAGAGGAGGCATAGAGTCCTAGAGGAGGCATAGAGTCCTAGAGGAGGCATAGAGTCCTAGAGGAGGCATAGAGTCCTAGAGGAGGCATAGAGTCCTAGAGGAGGCATAGAGTCCTAGAGGAGGCATAGAGTCCTAGAGGAGGCATAGAGTCCTAGAGGAGGCATAGAGTCCTAGAGGAGGCATAGAGTCCTAGAGGAGCCATAGAGTCCTAGAGGAGCTATAGAGTCCTAGAGGAGTCCTAGAGGAGGCATAGAGTCCTTGAGTCATAGAGGAGGCATAGGGTCCTAGACTCCTAGAGGAGGCATAGAGACCCAGAGTCCTAGAGGAGGCATAGAGTGCTAGAGGAGGCCTAGAGTCCTAGAGTCCTAGAGGAGGCACAGAGTCCTAGAGGAGGCACAGAGTCCTAGAGGAGGCACAGAGTCCTAGAGGAGGCACAGAGTCCTAGAGGAGGCACAGAGTCCTAGAGGAGGCACAGAGTCCTAGAGGAGGCACAGAGTCCTAGAGGAGGCACAGGGTCCTAGAGGAGGCACAGGGTCCTAGAGGAGGCACAGGGTCCTAGAGGAGGCACAGGGTCCTAGAGGAGGCACAGGGTCCTAGAGGAGGCACAGGGTCCTAGAGGAGGCACAGGGTCCTAGAGGAGGCACAGGGTCCTAGAGGAGGCACAGGGTCCTAGAGGAGGCATAGAGTCCTAGAGTCCTAGAGGAGGCATAGAGTCCTAGAGTCCTAGAGGAGGCATAGAGTCCTAGAGTCCTAGAGGAGGCATAGAGTCCTAGAGTCCTAGAGGAGGCATAGAGTCCTAGAGTCCTAGAGGAGGCATAGAGTCCTAGAGTCCTAGAGGAGGCATAGAGTCCTAGAGTCCTAGAGGAGGCATAGAGTCCTAGAGTCCTAGAGGAGGCATAGAGTCCTAGAGTCCTAGAGGAGGCATAGAGTCCTAGAGGAGGCCTAGAGTCCTAGGGGAGGCATCGAGTACTAGAGGAGGCATCGAGTCCTAGAGGAGGCATCGAGTCCTAGAGGAGGCATCGAGTCCTAGAGGAGGCATCGAGTCCTAGGGGAGGCATCGAGTCCTAGAGGAGGCATCGAGTCCTAGAGGAGGTATCGAGTCCTAGAGAAGGCATCGAGACCTAGAGGAGGCATAGTGTCCTAGAGGAGTCCAAGAGGAGGTATAGAGTCCTAGGGTCCTAGAGGAGTCCTAGAGGAGGCCTAGAGTCCTAGAGGAGGCCTAGAGTCCTAGAGGAGGCCTAGAGTCCTAGAGGAGGCCTAGAGTCCTAGAGGAGTCCGAGAGGAGGCATAGAGTCCTAGACTAGGCATAGAGTCCTAGAGGAGTCCGAGAGGAGGCATAGAGTCCTAGAGGAGGCATAGAGTCCTAGAGGACGCATAGAGTCCTAGAGGAGGCATAGAGTCCTAGAGGAGGCCTAGAGTCCTAGAGGAGGCATAGAGTCCTAGAGAAGTCCTAGAGGAGGCCTAGAGTCCTAGAGGAGGCCTAGAGTCCTAGAGGAGGCCTAGAGTCCTAGAGGAGGCCTAGAGTCCTAGAGGAGGCCTAGAGTCCTAGAGGAGGCCTAGAGTCCTAGAGTCCAAGAGGAGGCATAGAGTCCTAGAGTAGGCATAGAGTCCTAGAGGAGTCCGAGAGGAGGCATAGAGTCCTAGAGGACGCATAGAGTCCTAGAGGACGCATAGAGTCCTAGAGGAGGCATAGAGTCCTAGAGTCCTAGAGGAGGCATAGAGTCCTAGAGTCCTAGAGGAGGCATAGAGTCCTAGAGTCCTAGAGGAGGCATAGAGTCCTAGAGTCCTAGAGGAGGCCTAGAGTCCTAGAGTCCTAGAGGAGGCATAGAGTCCTAGAGTCCTAGAGGAGGCATAGAGTCCTAGAGTCCTAGAGGAGGCATAGAGTCCTAGAGGAGGCATAGAGTCCTAGAGGAGTCCGAGAGGAGGCATAGAGTCCTGGAGTCCTACAGGAGTCCTAGAGTCCTAGAGGAGGCATAGAGTCCTAGAGTCCTAGAGGAGGCATAGAGTCCTAGAGGAGGCATAGAGTCCTAGAGGAGGCATAGAGTCCTAGAGCAGGCATAGAGTCCTAGAGCAGGCATAGAGTCCTAGAGTCCTAGAGGAGGCATAGAGTCCTAGAGGAGGCATAGAGTCCTAGAGGAGGCATAGAGTCCTAGAGGAGGCATAGAGTCCTAGAGGAGGCATAGAGTCCTAGAGGAGGCATAGAGTCCTAGAGGAGGCATAGAGTCCTAGAGGAGGCATAGAGTCCTAGAGGAGGCATAGAGTCCTAGAGGAGGCATAGAGTCCTAGAGGAGCCATAGAGTCCTAGAGGAGCTATAGAGTCCTAGAGGAGTCCTAGAGGAGGCATAGAGTCCTTGAGTCATAGAGGAGGCATAGGGTCCTAGACTCCTAGAGGAGGCATAGAGACCCAGAGTCCTAGAGGAGGCATAGAGTGCTAGAGGAGGCCTAGAGTCCTAGAGTCTTAGAGGAGGCACAGAGTCCTAGAGGAGGCACAGAGTCCTAGAGGAGGCACAGAGTCCTAGAGGAGGCACAGAGTCCTAGAGGAGGCACAGAGTCCTAGAGGAGGCACAGAGTCCTAGAGGAGGCACAGAGTCCTAGAGGAGGCACAGGGTCCTAGAGGAGGCACAGGGTCCTAGAGGAGGCACAGGGTCCTAGAGGAGGCACAGGGTCCTAGAGGAGGCACAGGGTCCTAGAGGAGGCACAGGGTCCTAGAGGAGGCACAGGGTCCTAGAGGAGGCACAGGGTCCTAGAGGAGGCATAGAGTCCTAGAGTCCTAGAGGAGGCATAGAGTCCTAGAGTCCTAGAGGAGGCATAGAGTCCTAGAGTCCTAGAGGAGGCATAGAGTCCTAGAGTCCTAGAGGAGGCATAGAGTCCTAGAGTCCTAGAGGAGGCATAGAGTCCTAGAGTCCTAGAGGAGGCATAGAGTCCTAGAGTCCTAGAGGAGGCATAGAGTCCTAGAGTCCTAGAGGAGGCATAGAGTCCTAGAGTCCTAGAGGAGGCATAGAGTCCTAGAGGAGGCATCGAGTCCTAGAGGAGGCATCGAGTCCTAGGGGAGGCATCGAGTACTAGAGGAGGCATCGAGTCCTAGAGGAGGCATCGAGTCCTAGAGGAGGCATCGAGTCCTAGAGGAGGCATCGAGTCCTAGGGGAGGCATCGAGTCCTAGAGGAGGCATCGAGTCCTAGAGGAGGCATCGAGTCCTAGAGGAGGTATCGAGTCCTAGAGAAGGCATCGAGACCTAGAGGAGGCATAGTGTCCTAGAGGAGTCCAAGAGGAGGTATAGAGTCCTAGGGTCCTAGAGGAGTCCTAGAGGAGGCCTAGAGTCCTAGAGGAGGCCTAGAGTCCTAGAGGAGGCCTAGAGTCCTAGAGGAGGCCTAGAGTCCTAGAGGAGGCCTAGAGTCCTAGAGTAGGCATAGAGTCCTAGAGGAGTCCGAGAGGAGGAATAGAGTCCTAGAGTCCTAGAGGAGGCATAGGGTCCTAGAGTCCTAGAGGAGTCCTAGAGTCCTAGAGGAGTCCGAGAGGAGGCATAGAGTCCTGGAGTCCTAGAGGAGTCCTAGAGTCCTAGAGGAGGCATAGAGTCCTAGAGTAGGCATAGAGTCCTAGAGGAGTCCGAGAGGAGGCATAGAGTCCTAGAGGACGCATAGAGTCCTAGAGGACGCATAGAGTCCTAGAGGAGGCATAGAGTCCTAGAGTCCTAGAGGAGGCATAGAGTCCTAGAGTCCTAGAGGAGGCATAGAGTCCTAGAGTCCTAGAGGAGGCATAGAGTCCTAGAGTCCTAGAGGAGGCATAGAGTCCTAGAGTCCTAGAGGAGGCATAGAGTCCTACAGTCCTAGAGGAGGCATAGAGTCCTAGAGGAGGCATAGAGTCCTAGAGGAGTCCGAGAGGAGGCATAGAGTCCTGGAGTCCTACAGGAGTCCTAGAGTCCTAGAGGAGGCATAGAGACCTAGAGTCCTAGAGCAGGCATAGAGTCCTAGAGTCCTAGAGGAGGCCTAGAGTCCTAGAGGAGGCCTAGAGTCCTAGAGGAGTCCTAGAGGAGTCCTAGAGGAGGCCTAGAGTCCTAGAGGAGGCCTAGAGTCCTAGAGGAGGCCTAGAGTCCTAGAGGAGGCCTAGAGTCCTAGAGGAGGCCTAGAGTCCTAGAGGAGGCCTAGAGTCCTAGAGGAGGCCTAGAGTCCTAGAGGAGGCCTAGAGTCCTAGAGGAGCCATAGAGTCCTAGAGGAGCCATAGAGTCCTAGAGGAGCCATAGAGTCCTAGAGGAGCCATAGAGTCCTAGAGTAGCCATAGAGTCCTAGAGGAGCCATAGAGGCCTAGAGGAGTCCTAGAGGAGGCATAGAGTCCTTGAGTCATAGAGGAGGCATAGGGTCCTAGACTCCTAGAGGAGGCATAGAGTCCCAGAGTCCTAGAGGAGGCATAGAGTGCTAGAGGAGGCCTAGAGTCCTAGAGTCCTAGAGGAGGCAGAGAGTCCTAGAGGAGGCACAGAGTCCTAGAGGAGGCACAGAGTCCTAGAGGAGGCACAGAGTCCTAGAGGAGGCACAGAGTCCTAGAGGAGGCACAGAGTCCTAGAGGAGGCCTAGAGTCCTAGAGGAGGCCTAGAGTCCTAGAGGAGGCCTAGAGTCCTAGAGGAGGCCTAGAGTCCTAGAGGAGGCCTAGAGTCCTAGAGGAGGCCTAGAGTCCTAGAGGAGTCCGAGAGGAGGCATAGAGTCCTAGAGTCCTAGAGGAGGAATAGAGTCTTAGAGGAGTCCTAGAGTCCTAGAGGAGGCATAGAGTCCTAGAGTCCTAGAGGAGGCCTAGAGTCCTAGAGGAGTCCTAGAGTCCTAGAGGAGTCCGAGAGGAGGCATAGACTCCTGGAGTCCTAGAGGAGGCCTAGAGTCCTAGAGGAGGCCTAGAGTCCTAGAGGAGGCCTAGAGTCCTACAGGAGGCCTAGAGTCCTACAGGAGGCCTAGAGTCCTAGAGGAGGCCTAGAGTCCTAGAGGAGTCCGAGAGGAGGCATAGAGTCCTAGAGTCCTAGAGGAGGAATAGAGTCTTAGAGGAGTCCTAGAGTCCTAGAGTCCTAGAGGAGGCATAGAGTCCTAGAGTCCTAGAGGAGGCATAGAGTCCTAGAGTCCTAGAGGAGGCATAGAGTCCTAGAGTCCTAGAGGAGGCATAGAGTCCTAGAGTCCTAGAGGAGGCATAGAGTCCTAGAGTCCTAGAGGAGGCACAGAGTCCTAGAGGAGGCATAGAGTCCTAGAGGAGGCATAGAGTCCTAGGGGAGGCATCGAGTCCTAGAGGAGGCATCGAGTCCTAGAGGAGGCATCGAGTCCTAGAGGAGGCATCGAGTCCTAGAGGAGGCATCGAGTCCTAGGGGAGGCATCGAGTCCTAGAGGAGGCATCGAGTCCTAGAGGAGGCATAGTGTCCTAGAGGAGTCCAAGAGGAGGTATAGAGTCCTAGGGTCCTAGAGGAGTCCTAGAGGAGGCCTAGAGTCCTAGAGGAGGCCTAGAGTCCTAGAGGAGGCCTAGAGTCCTAGAGGAGGCATAGAGTCCTAGAGGAGTCCGAGAGGAGGAATAGAGTCCTAGAGTCCTAGAGGAGGCATAGGGTCCTAGGGTCCTAGAATCCTAGAGGAGTCCTAGAGTCCTAGAGGAGTCCGAGAGGAGGCATAGAGTCCTGGAGTCCTAGAGGAGTCCTAGAGTCCTAGAGGAGGCATAGAGTCCTAGAGTAGGCATAGAGTCCTAGAGGAGTCCGAGAGGAGGCATAGAGTCCTAGAGGGCGCATAGAGTCCTAGAGGACGCATAGAGTCCTAGAGGAGGCATAGAGTCCTAGAGTCCTAGAGGAGGCATAGAGTCCTAGAGTCCTAGAGGAGGCATAGAGTCCTAGAGTCCTAGAGGAGGCATAGAGTCCTAGAGGAGTCCTAGAGTCCTAGAGGAGTCCGAGAGGAGGCATAGACTCCTGGAGTCCTAGAGGAGGCACAGAGTCCTAGAGGAGGCACAGAGTCCTAGAGGAGGCACAGAGTCCTAGAGGAGGCACAGAGTCCTAGAGGAGGCCTAGAGTCCTAGAGGAGGCCTAGAGTCCTAGAGGAGGCCTAGAGTCCTAGAGGAGGCCTAGAGTCCTAGAGGAGGCCTAGAGTCCTAGAGGAGCCCTAGAGTCCTAGAGGAGCCCTAGAGTCCTAGAGGAGTCCGAGAGGAGGCATAGAGTCCTAGAGTCCTAGAGGAGGAATAGAGTCTTAGAGGAGTCCTAGAGTCCTAGAGTCCTAGAGGAGGCATAGAGTCCTAGAGTCCTAGAGGAGGCCTAGAGTCCTAGAGGAGTCCTAGAGTCCTAGAGGAGTCCGAGAGGAGGCATAGACTCCTGGAGTCCTAGAGGAGGCCTAGAGTCCTAGAGGAGGCCTAGAGTCCTAGAGGAGGCCTAGAGTCCTAGAGGAGGCCTAGAGTCCTAGAGGAGTCCGAGAGGAGGCATAGAGTCCTAGAGTCCTAGAGGAGGAATAGAGTCTTAGAGGAGTCCTAGAGTCCTAGAGTCCTAGAGGAGGCATAGACTCCTGGAGTCCTAGAGGAGGCATAGAGTCCTAGAGTCCTTGAGGAGTCCTAGAGTCCTAGAGTCCTAGAGGAGGCATAGAGTCCTAGAGTCCTAGAGGAGGCATAGAGTCCTAGAGTCCTAGAGGAGGCACAGAGTCCTAGAGGAGGCATAGAGTCCTAGAGGAGGCATAGAGTCCTAGAGGAGGCCTAGAGTCCTAGAGGAGGCATAGAGTCCTAGGGGAGGCATCGAGTCCTAGAGGAGGCATCGAGTCCTAGAGGAGGCATCGAGTCCTAGAGGAGGCATCGAGTCCTAGAGGAGGCATCGAGTCCTAGAGGAGGCATCGAGTCCTAGAGGAGGTATCGAGTCCTAGAGAAGGCATCGAGACCTAGAGGAGGCATAGTGTCCTAGAGGAGTCCAAGAGGAGGTATAGAGTCCTAGGGTCCTAGAGGAGTCCTAGAGGAGGCCTAGAGTCCTAGAGGAGGCCTAGAGTCCTAGAGGAGGCCTAGAGTCCTAGAGGAGGCCTAGAGTCCTAGAGGAGGCCTAGAGTCCTAGAGTAGGCATAGAGTCCTAGAGGAGTCCGAGAGGAGGAATAGAGTCCCAGAGTCCTAGAGGAGGCATAGGGTCCTAGAGTCCTAGAGGAGTCCTAGAGTCCTAGAGGAGTCCGAGAGGAGGCATAGAGTCCTGGAGTCCTAGAGGAGTCCTAGAGTCCTAGAGGAGGCATAGAGTCCTAGAGTAGGCATAGAGTCCTAGAGGAGTCCGAGAGGAGGCATAGAGTCCTAGAGGGCGCATAGAGTCCTAGAGGACGCATAGAGTCCTAGAGGAGGCATAGAGTCCTAGAGTCCTAGAGGAGGCATAGAGTCCTAGAGTCCTAGAGGAGGCATAGAGTCCTAGAGTCCTAGAGGAGGCATAGAGTCCTAGAGTCCTAGAGGAGGCATAGCGTCCTACAGTCCTAGAGGAGGCATAGAGTCCTAGAGGAGGCATAGAGTCCTAGAGGAGTCCGAGAGGAGGCATAGAGTCCTGGAGTCCTACAGGAGTCCTAGAGTCCTAGAGGAGGCATAGAGACCTAGAGTCCTAGAGCAGGCATAGAGTCCTAGAGTCCTAGAGGAGGCCTAGAGTCCTAGAGGAGGCCTAGAGTCCTAGAGGAGTCCTAGAGGAGTCCTAGAGGAGGCCTAGAGTCCTAGAGGAGGCCTAGAGTCCTAGAGGAGGCCTAGAGTCCTAGAGGAGGCCTAGAGTCCAAGAGGAGGCCTAGAGTCCTAGAGGAGGCCTAGAGTCCTAGAGGAGTCCTAGAGTCCTAGAGGAGGCCTAGAGTCCTAGAGGAGCCATAGAGTCCTAGAGGAGCCATAGAGTCCTAGAGGAGCCATAGAGTCCTAGAGGAGCCATAGAGTCCTAGAGTAGCCATAGAGTCCTAGAGGAGCCATAGAGGCCTAGAGGAGTCCTAGAGGAGGCATAGAGTCCTTGAGTCATAGAGGAGGCATAGGGTCCTAGACTCCTAGAGGAGGCATAGAGTCCCAGAGTCCTAGAGGAGGCATAGAGTGCTAGAGGAGGCCTAGAGTCCTAGAGTCCTAGAGGAGGCAGAGAGTCCTAGAGGAGGCAGAGAGTCCTAGAGGAGGCACAGAGTCCTAGAGGAGGCACAGAGTCCTAGAGGAGGCACAGAGTCCTAGAGGAGGCACAGAGTCCTAGAGGAGGCACAGAGTCCTAGAGGAGGCCTAGAGTCCTAGAGGAGGCCTAGAGTCCTAGAGGAGGCCTAGAGTCCTAGAGGAGGCCTAGAGTCCTAGAGGAGGCCTAGAGTCCTAGAGGAGGCCTAGAGTCCTAGAGGAGGCCTAGAGTCCTAGAGGAGGCCTAGAGTCCTAGAGGAGTCCGAGAGGAGGCATAGAGTCCTAGAGTCCTAGAGGAGGAATAGAGTCTTAGAGGAGTCCTAGAGTCCTAGAGGAGGCATAGAGTCCTAGAGTCCTAGAGGAGGCCTAGAGTCCTAGAGGAGTCCTAGAGTCCTAGAGGAGTCCGAGAGGAGGCATAGACTCCTGGAGTCCTAGAGGAGGCCTAGAGTCCTAGAGGAGGCCTAGAGTCCTAGAGGAGGCCTAGAGTCCTAGAGGAGTCCGAGAGGAGGCATAGAGTCCTAGAGTCCTAGAGGAGGAATAGAGTCTTAGAGGAGTCCTAGAGTCCTAGAGGAGGCATAGAGTCCTAGAGTCCTAGAGGAGGCATAGAGTCCTAGAGTCCTAGAGGAGGCATAGAGTCCTAGAGTCCTAGAGGAGGCATAGAGTCCTAGAGTCCTAGAGGAGGCATAGAGTCCTAGAGTCCTAGAGGAGGCATAGAGTCCTAGAGGAGGCATAGAGTCCTAGAGGAGGCATAGAGTCCTAGGGGAGGCATCGAGTCCTAGAGGAGGCATCGAGTCCTAGAGGAGGCATCGAGTCCTAGAGGAGGCATCGAGTCCTAGAGGAGGCATCGAGTCCTAGGGGAGGCATCGAGTCCTAGAGGAGGCATCGAGTCCTAGAGGAGGCATCGAGTCCTAGAGGAGGCATCGAGACCTAGAGGAGGCATAGTGTCCTAGAGGAGTCCAAGAGGAGGTATAGAGTCCTAGGGTCCTAGAGGAGTCCTAGAGGAGGCCTAGAGTCCTAGAGGAGGCCTAGAGTCCTAGAGGAGGCCTAGAGTCCTAGAGGAGGCATAGAGTCCTAGAGGAGTCCGAGAGGAGGAATAGAGTCCTAGAGTCCTAGAGGAGGCATAGGGTCCTAGGGTCCTAGAATCCTAGAGGAGTCCTAGAGTCCTAGAGGAGTCCGAGAGGAGGCATAGAGTCCTGGAGTCCTAGAGGAGTCCTAGAGTCCTAGAGGAGGCATAGAGTCCTAGAGTAGGCATAGAGTCCTAGAGGAGTCCGAGAGGAGGCATAGAGTCCTAGAGGGCGCATAGAGTCCTAGAGGACGCATAGAGTCCTAGAGGAGGCATAGAGTCCTAGAGTCCTAGAGGAGGCATAGAGTCCTAGAGTCCTAGAGGAGGCATAGAGTCCTAGAGTCCTAGAGGAGGCATAGAGTCCTAGAGGAGTCCTAGAGTCCTAGAGGAGTCCGAGAGGAGGCATAGACTCCTGGAGTCCTAGAGGAGGCCTAGAGTCCTAGAGGAGGCCTAGAGTCCTAGAGGAGGCCTAGAGTCCTAGAGGAGTCCGAGAGGAGGCATAGAGTCCTAGAGTCCTAGAGGAGGAATAGAGTCTTAGAGGAGTCCTAGAGTCCTAGAGTCCTAGAGGAGGCATAGAGTCCTAGAGTCCTAGAGGAGGCCTAGAGTCCTAGAGGAGTCCTAGAGTCCTAGAGGAGTCCGAGAGGAGGCATAGACTACTGGAGTCCTAGAGGAGTCCAAGAGTCCAAGAGGAGGCATAGAGCCATAAATTCCTAGAGGAGGCCTAGAGTCCTAGAGGAGGCCTAGAGTCCTAGAGGAGGCCTAGAGTCCTAGAGGAGGCCTAGAGTCCTAGAGGAGGCCTAGAGTCCTAGAGGAGGCCTAGAGTCCTAGAGGAGGTCTAGAGTCCTAGAGGAGGCACAGGGTCCTAGAGGAGGCACCGAGTCCTAGAGGAGGCACCGAGTCCTAGAGGAGGCACCGAGTCCTAGAGGAGGCACCGAGTCCTAGAGGAGGCACCGAGTCCTAGAGGAGGCACCGAGTCCTAGAGGAGGCACCGAGTCCTAGAGGAGGCACCGAGTCCTAGAGGAGGCCTAGAGTCCTAGAGGAGGCCTAGAGTCCTAGAGGAGGCCTAGAGTCCTAGAGGAGGCATCGAGTCCTAGAGGAGGCATCGAGTCCTAGAGGAGTCCTAGAGGAGTCCTAGAGGAGTCCTAGAGGAGTCCTAGAGGAGTCCTAGAGTCCTAGAGGAGTCCTAGAGTCCTAGAGGAGTCCTAGAGTCCTAGAGGAGTCCTAGAGTCCTAGAGGAGTTCTAGAGGAGGCATAGAGTCCTAGAGTCCTAGAGGAGTCCTAGAGTCCTAGAGGAGTCCGAGAGGAGGCATAGAGTCCTGGAGTCCTAGAGGAGTCCTAGAGTCCTAGAGGAGGCATAGAGCCATAGAGTCCTAGAGGAGGCATAGAGTCCTAGAGGAGGCATAGAGTCCTAGAGTCCTAGAGGAGGCCTAGAGTCCTAGAGGAGGCCTAGAGTCCTAGAGGAGTCCTAGAGTCCTAGAGGAGTCCGAGAGGAGGCATAGACTCCTGGAGTCCTAGAGGAGGTCTAGAGTCCTAGAGGAGGCCTAGAGTCCTAGAGGAGGCCTAGAGTCCTAGAGGAGGCCTAGAGTCCTAGAGGAGTCCGAGAGGAGGCATAGAGTCCTAGAGTCCTAGAGGAGGAATAGAGTCTTAGAGGAGTCCTAGAGTCCTAGAGTCCTAGAGGAGGCATAGAGTCCTAGAGTCCTAGAGGAGGCATAGAGTCCTAGAGTCCTAGAGGAGGCATCGAGTCCTAGAGGAGGCATCGAGTCCTAGAGGAGGCATCGAGTCCTAGAGGAGGCATCGAGTCCTAGAGGAGTCCTAGACGAGTCATTGAGTCCTAGGGTCCTAGAGGAGGCCTAGAGACCTAGAGTCCTAGAGGAGGCCTAGAGTCCTAGAGGAGGCCTAGAGTCCTAGAGGAGGCCTAGAGTCCTAGAGGAGGCCTAGAGTCCTAGAGGAGGCCTAGAGTCCTAGAGGAGGCCTAGAGTCCTAGAGGAGGCCTAGAGTCCTAGAGTAGGCATAGAGTCCTAGAGGAGTCCGAGAGGAGGCATAGAGTCCTAGAGTCCTAGAGGAGGCATAGAGTCCTAGAGGAGTCCTAGAGTCCTAGAGGAGTCCTAGAGTCCTAGAGGAGTCCTAGAGGAGGCATAGAGTCCTGGAGTCCTAGAGGAGTCCTAGAGTCCTAGAGGAGGCATAGAGCCATAGAGTCCTAGAGGAGGCATAGAGTCCTAGAGGAGGCCTAGAGTCCTAGAGCAGGCATAGAGTCCTAGAGGAGTCCTAGAGGAGTCCTAGAGGAGTCCTAGAGGAGGCCTAGAGTCCTACAGGAGGCCTAGAGTCCTACAGGAGGCCTAGAGTCCTACAGGAGGCCTAGAGTCCTACAGGAGGCCTAGAGTCCTACAGGAGGCCTAGAGTCCTACAGGAGGCCTAGAGTCCTACAGGAGGCCTAGAGTCTTAGAGTCCTAGAGGAGGCATAGAGTCCTAGAGGAGGCATAGAGTCCTAGAGGAGTCCGAGAGGAGGCATAGAGTCCTAGAGTCCTAGAGGAGGTATAGAGTCCTAGAGGAGGCATAGAGTCCTAGAGGAGGCATAGAGTCCTAGAGTCCTAGAGGAGGTATAGAGTCCTAGAGGAGGCATAGAGTCCTAGAGTCCTAGAGGAGGCATAGAGTCCTAGAGGAGGCATAGAGTCCTAGAGGAGGCATAGAGTCCTAGAGGAGGCATAGAGTCCTAGAGGAGGCATAGAGTCCTAGAGGTGTCCGAGAGGAGGCATAGAGTCCTGGAGTCCTAGAGAAGTCCTAGAGTCCTAGAGGAGGCATAGAGCCCTAGAGTCCTAGAGGAAGCATAGAGTCCTAGAGGAGGCATAGAGTCCTAGGGTCCTAGAGGAGTCCTAGAGGAGGCCTAGAGTCCTAGAGGAGGCCTAGAGTCCTAGAGGAGGCCTAGAGTCCTAGAGGAGGCCTAGAGTCCTAGAGGAGGCCTAGAATCCTAGAGTAGGCATAGAGTCCTAGAGGAGTCCGAGAGGAGGAATAGAGTCCTAGAGTCCTAGAGGAGGCATAGAGTCCTAGGGTCCTAGAATCCTAGAGGAGTCCTAGAGTCCTAGAGGAGTCCGAGAGGAGGCATAGAGTCCTGGAGTCCTAGAGGAGTCCTAGAGTCCTAGAGGAGGCATAGAGTCCTAGAGTAGGCATAGAGTCCTAGAGGAGTCCGAGAGGAGGCATAGAGTCCTAGAGGACGCATAGAGTCCTAGAGGACGCATAGAGTCCTAGAGGACGCATAGAGTCCTAGAGGAGGCATAGAGTCCTAGAGTCCTAGAGGAGGCATAGAGTCCTAGAGTCCTAGAAGAGGCATAGAGTCCTAGAGTCCTAGAGGAGGCATAGAGTCCTAGAGTCCTAGAGGAGGCATAGAGTCCTAGAGGAGTCATAGAGTCCTAGAGGAGTCCGAGAGGAGGCATAGACTCCTGGAGTCCTAGAGGAGGCCTAGAGTCCTAGAGGAGGCCTAGAGTCCTAGAGGAGGCCTAGAGTCCTAGAGGAGGCCTAGAGTCCTAGAGGAGTCCGAGAGGAGGCATAGAGTCCTAGAGTCCTAGAGGAGGAATAGAGTCTTAGAGGAGTCCTAGAGTCCTAGAGTCCTAGAGGAGGCATAGAGTCCTAGAGTCCTAGAGGAGGCCTAGAGTCCTAGAGGAGTCCTAGAGTCCTAGAGGAGTCCGAGAGGAGGCATAGACTACTGGAGTCCTAGAGGAGTCCAAGAGTCCAAGAGGAGGCATAGAGCCATAGATTCCTAGAGGAGGCCTAGAGTCCTAGAGGAGGCCTAGAGTCCTAGAGGAGGCCTAGAGTCCTAGAGGAGGCCTAGAGTCCTAGAGGAGGCCTAGAGTCCTAGAGGAGGCCTAGAGTCCTAGAGGAGGCCTAGAGTCCTAGAGGAGGCCTAGAGTCCTAGAGGAGGCCTAGAGTCCTAGAGGAGGCCTAGAGTCCTAGAGGAGGCACAGAGTCCTAGAGGAAGCAGAGAGTCCTAGAGGAGGCACAGAGTCCTAGAGGAGGCACAGAGTCCTAGAGGAGGCACAGAGTCCTAGAGGAGGCACAGAGTCCTAGAGGAGGCACAGAGTCCTAGAGGAGGCACAGAGTCCTAGAGGAGGCACAGAGTCCTAGAGGAGGCACAGAGTCCTAGAGGAGGCACAGAGTCCTAGAGGAGGCACAGAGTCCTAGAGGAGGCACAGAGTCCTAGAGGAGGCACAGAGTCCTAGAGGAGGCACAGAGTCCTAGAGGAGGCACAGAGTCCTAGAGGAGGCACAGAGTCCTAGAGGAGGCACAGAGTCCTAGAGGAGGCACAGAGTCCTAGAGGAGGCACAGAGTCCTAGAGGAGGCCTAGAGTCCTAGAGGAGGCCTAGAGTCCTAGAGGAGGCCTAGAGTCCTAGAGGAGGCCTAGAGTCCTAGAGGAGTCCGAGAGGAGGCATAGAGTCCTAGAGTCCTAGAGGAGGAATAGAGTCTTAGAGGAGTCCTAGAGTCCTAGAGTCCTAGAGGAGGCATAGAGTCCTAGAGTCCTAGAGGAGGCCTAGAGTCCTAGAGGAGTCCTAGAGTCCTAGAGGAGTCCGAGAGGAGGCATAGACTACTGGAGTCCTAGAGGTGTCCAAGAGTCCAAGAGGAGGCATAGAGCCATAGATTCCTAGAGGAGGCCTAGAGTCCTAGAGGAGGCCTAGAGTCCTAGAGGAGGCCTAGAGTCCTAGAGGAGGCCTAGAGTCCTAGAGGAGGCCTAGAGTCCTAGAGGAGTCCGAGAGGAGGCATAGACTCCTGGAGTCCTAGAGGAGGCCTAGAGTCCTAGAGGAGGCCTAGAGTCCTAGAGGAGGCCTAGAGTCCTAGAGGAGGCCTAGAGTCCTAGAGGAGGCCTAGAGTCCTAGAGGAGTCCGAGAGGAGGCATAGAGTCCTAGAGTCCTAGAGGAGGAATAGAGTCTTAGAGGAGTCCTAGAGTCCTAGAGTCCTAGAGGAGGCATAGAGTCCTAGAGTCCTAGAGGAGGCCTAGAGTCCTAGAGGAGGCATAGAGTCCTAGAGGAGTCCGAGAGGAGGCATAGACTACTGGAGTCCTAGAGGAGTCCAAGAGTCCAAGAGGAGGCATAGAGCCATAGATTCCTAGAGGAGGCCTAGAGTCCTAGAGGAGGCCTAGAGTCCTAGAGGAGGCCTAGAGTCCTAGAGGAGGCCTAGAGTCCTAGAGGAGGCCTAGAGTCCTAGAGGAGGCCTAGAGTCCTAGAGGAGGCCTAGAGTCCTAGAGGAGGCCTAGAGTCCTAGAGGAGGCCTAGAGTCCTAGAGGAGGCCTAGAGTCCTAGAGGAGGCCTAGAGTCCTAGAGGAGGCCTAGAGTCCTAGAGGAGGCCTAGAGTCCTAGAGGAGGCCTAGAGTCCTAGAGGAGGCACAGGGTCCTAGAGGAGGCACCGAGTCCTAGAGGAGGCACCGAGTCCTAGAGGAGGCACCGAGTCCTAGAGGAGGCACCGAGTCCTAGAGGAGGCACCGAGTCCTAGAGGAGGCACCGAGTCCTAGAGGAGGCACCGAGTCCTAGAGGAGGCATCGAGTCCTAGAGGAGGCATCGAGTCCTAGAGGAGGCATCGAGTCCTAGAGGAGGCATCGAGTCCTAGAGGAGTCCTAGAGGAGTCCTAGAGGAGGCATAGGGTCCTAGAGTCCAAGAGGAGGCATAGAGTCCCAGATTCCTAGAGGAGGCATAGAGTCCTAGAAGAGGCATAGGGTCCTAGAGTCCTAGAAGAGGCATAGAGTCTTAGAGTCCTAAAGGACGCATAGATTCCCAGAGTCCTAGAGGAGGCATAGAGTCCTAAGGGAGGCATAGAGTCCTAAGGGAGGCATAGATTCCTAGAGGAGTCCTATAGTCCTAGAGGAGTCCTAGAGACCTAGAGGAGTCCTAGAGTCCTAGAGTAGTCCTAGAGTCCTAGAGGAGTCCTAGAGTCCTAGAGGAGTCCTAGAGTCCCAGAGGAGTAATAGAGTCCTAAGGGAGTCCTAGAGTCCTAGAGGAGTCCTAGAGTCCTAGAGGAGTCCTGGAGTCCTAGAGGAGTCCTAGAGTCCTAGAGGAGGCATAGAGCCATAGAGTCCTAGAGGAGGCCTAGAGTCCTAGAGGAGGCCTAGAGTCCTAGAGCAGGCCTAGAGTCCTAGAGGAGTCCTAGAGGAGGCCTAGAGTCCTAGAGGAGGCATAGAGTCCTAGAGGAGGCCTAGAGTCCTAGAGGAGGCCTAGAGTCCTAGAGGAGGCCTAGAGTCTTAGAGTCCTAGACGAGGCATAGAGTCCTAGAGGAGGCATAGAGTCCTAGAGGAGTCCGAGAGGAGGCATAGAGTCCTAGAGTCCTAGAGGAGGTATAGAGTCCTAGAGGAGGCATAGAGTCCTAGAGTCCTAGAGGAGGTATAGAGTCCTAGAGGAGGCATAGAGTCCTAGAGTCCTAGAGGAGGCATAGAGTCCTAGAGGAGGCATAGAGTCCTAGAGGAGGCATAGAGTCCTAGAGGTGTCCGAGAGGAGGCATAGAGTCCTGGAGTCCTAGAGAAGTCCTAGAGTCCTAGAGGAGGCATAGAGCCCTAGAGTCCTAGAGGAAGCATAGAGTCCTAGAGGAGGCATAGAGTCCTAGAGGAGTCCTAGAGTCCTAGAGGAGTCCTAGAGTCCTAGAGGAGTCCTAGAGTCCTAGGGGAGTTCTAGAGGAGGCATAGAGTCCTGGAGTCCTAGAGGAGTCCTAGAGTCCTAGAGGAGGCATAGAGCCATAGAGTCCTAGAGGAGGCATAGAGTCCTAGAGGAGGCATAGAGTCCTAGAGGAGGCATAGAGTCCTAGAGGAGGCATAGAGTCCTAGAGGAGGCCTAGAGTCCTAGAGGAGGCCTAGAGTCCTAGAGGAGGCCTAGAGTCCTAGAGGAGGCCTAGAGTCCTAGAGGAGGCATAGAATCCTAGAGGAGGCATAGAGTCCTAGAGGAGGCATAGAGTCCTAGAGGAGGCATAGAGTCCTAGAGGAGGCATAGAGTCCTAGAGGAGGCATAGAGTCCTAGAGGAGGCATAGAGTCCTAGAGGAGGCATAGAGTCCTAGAGGAGGCATAGAGTCCTAGAGGAGGCATAGAGTCCTAGAGGAGGCATAGAGTCCTAGAGGAGGCATAGAGTCCTAGAGGAGGCATAGAGTCCTAGAGGAGGCATAGAGTCCTAGAGTCCTAGAGGAGACACAGAGTCCTAGAGGAGGCATAGAGTCCTAGAGGAGGAATAGAGTCCTAGGGGAGGCATCGAGTCCTAGAGGAGGCATCGAGTCCTAGAGGAGGCATCGAGTCCTAGAGGAGGCATCGAGTCCTAGAGGAGGCATCGAGTCCTAGAGGAGGCATCGAGTCCTAGGGGAGGCATCGAGTCCTAGAGGAGGCATCGAGTCCTAGAGGAGGCATCGAGTCCTAGAGGAGGTATCGAGTCCTAGAGAAGGCATCGAGACCTAGAGGAGGCATAGTGTCCTAGAGGAGTCCAAGAGGAGGTATAGAGTCCTAGGGTCCTAGAGGAGTCCTAGAGGAGGCCTAGAGTCCTAGAGGAGGCCTAGAGTCCTAGAGGAGGCCTAGAGTCCTAGAGGAGGCCTAGAGTCCTAGAGGAGGCCTAGAGTCCTAGAGGAGGCCTAGAGTCCTAGAGGAGGCCTAGAGTCCTAGAGGAGTCCGAGAGGAGGAATAGAGTCCTAGAGTCCTAGAGGAGGCATAGGGTCCTAGAGTCCTAGAGGAGCCCTAGAGTCCTAGAAGAGTCCGAGAGGAGGCATAGAGTCCTGGAGTCCTAGAGGAGTCCTAGAGTCCTAGAGGAGGCATAGAGTCCTAGAGTAGGCATAGAGTCCTAGAGGAGTCCGAGAGGAGGCATAGAGTCCTAGAGGACGCATAGAGTCCTAGAGGACGCATAGAGTCCTAGAGGACGCATAGAGTCCTAGAGGAGGCATAGAGTCCTAGAGTCCTAGAGGAGGCATAGAGTCCTAGAGTCCTAGAGGAGGCATAGAGTCCTAGAGCCCTAGAGGAGGCATAGAGTCCTAGAGTCCTAGAGGAGGCATAGAGTCCTAGAGTCCTAGAGGAGGCATAGAGTCCTAGAGTCCTAGAGGAGGCATAGAGTCCTACAGTCCTAGAGGAGGCATAGAGTCCTAGAGGAGGCATAGAGTCCTAGAGGAGTCCGAGAGGAGGCATAGAGTCCTGGAGTCCTACAGGAGTCCTAGAGTCCTAGAGGAGGCATAGAGCCCTAGAGTCCTAGAGCAGGCATAGAGTCCTAGAGTCCTAGAGGAGGCCTAGAGTCCTAGAGGAGGCCTAGAGTCCTAGAGGAGTCCTAGAGGAGTCCTAGAGGAGGCCTAGAGTCCTAGAGGAGGCCTAGAGTCCTAGAGGAGGCCTAGAGTCCTAGAGGAGGCCTAGAGTCCTAGAGGAGGCCTAGAGTCCTAGAGGAGGCATAGAGTCCTAGAGGAGGCATAGAGTCCTAGAGGAGGCATAGAGTCCTAGAGGAGGCATAGAGTCCTAGAGGAGCCATAGAGTCCTAGAGGAGCCATAGAGTCCTAGAGTAGCCATAGAGTCCTAGAGGAGCCATAGAGGCCTAGAGGAGTCCTAGAGGAGGCATAGAGTCCTTGAGTCATAGAGGAGGCATAGGGTCCTAGACTCCTAGAGGAGGCATAGAGTCCCAGAGTCCTAGAGGAGGCAGAGAGTCCTAGAGGAAGCAGAGAGTCCTAGAGGAGGCACAGAGTCCTAGAGGAGGCACAGAGTCCTAGAGGAGGCACAGAGTCCTAGAGGAGGCACAGAGTCCTAGAGGAGGCACAGAGTCCTAGAGGAGGCACAGAGTCCTAGAGGAGGCACAGAGTCCTAGAGGAGGCACAGAGTCCTAGAGGAGGCACAGAGTCCTAGAGGAGGCCTAGAGTCCTAGAGGAGGCCTAGAGTCCTAGAGGAGGCCTAGAGTCCTAGAGGAGGCCTAGAGTCCTAGAGGAGGCCTAGAGTCCTAGAGGAGGAATAGAGTCCTAGAGGAGCCCTAGAGTCCTAGAGGAGTCCGAGAGGAGGCATAGAGTCCTAGAGTCCTAGAGGAGGAATAGAGTCTTAGAGGAGTCCTAGAGTCCTAGAGGAGGCATAGAGTCCTAGAGTCCTAGAGGAGGCCTAGAGTCCTAGAGGAGTCCTAGAGTCCTAGAGGAGTCCGAGAGGAGGCATAGACTCCTGGAGTCCTAGAGGAGGCCTAGAGTCCTAGAGGAGGCCTAGAGTCCTAGAGGAGGCCTAGAGTCCTAGAGGAGGCCTAGAGTCCTAGAGGAGTCCGAGAGGAGGCATAGAGTCCTAGAGTCCTAGAGGAGGAATAGAGTCTTAGAGGAGTCCTAGAGTCCTAGAGTCCTAGAGGAGGCATAGAGTCCTAGAGTCCTAGAGGAGGCATAGAGTCCTAGAGTCCTTGAGGAGGCATAGAGTCCTAGAGTCCTAGAGGAGGCATAGAGTCCTAGAGTCCTAGAGGAGGCATAGAGTCCTAGAGTCCTAGAGGAGGCACAGAGTCCTAGAGGAGGCCTAGAGTCCTAGAGGAGGCATAGAGTCCTAGAGGAGGCATAGAGTCCTAGGGGAGGCATCGAGTCCTAGAGGAGGCATCGAGTCCTAGAGGAGGCATCGAGTCCTAGAGGAGGCATCGAGTCCTAGAGGAGGCATCGAGTCCTAGAGGAGGCATCGAGTCCTAGAGGAGGCATCGAGTCCTAGAGGAGGTATCGAGTCCTAGAGAAGGCATCGAGACCTAGAGGAGGCATAGTGTCCTAGAGGAGTCCAAGAGGAGGTATAGAGTCCTAGGGTCCTAGAGGAGTCCTAGAGGAGGCCTAGAGTCCTAGAGGAGGCCTAGAGTCCTAGAGGAGGCCTAGAGTCCTAGAGGAGGCCTAGAGTCCTAGAGGAGGCCTAGAGTCCTAGAGTAGGCATAGAGTCCTAGAGGAGTCCGAGAGGAGGAATAGAGTCCTAGAGTCCTAGAGGAGGCATAGGGTCCTAGAGTCCTAGAGGAGTCCTAGAGTCCTAGAGGAGTCCGAGAGGAGGCATAGAGTCCTGGAGTCCTAGAGGAGTCCTAGAGTCCTAGAGGAGGCATAGAGTCCTAGAGTAGGCATAGAGTCCTAGAGGAGTCCGAGAGGAGGCATAGAGTCCTAGAGGACGCATAGAGTCCTAGAGGACGCATAGAGTCCTAGAGGAGGCATAGAGTCCTAGAGTCCTAGAGGAGGCATAGAGTCCTAGAGTCCTAGAGGAGGCATAGAGTCCTAGAGTACTAGAGGAGGCATAGAGTCCTAGAGTCCTAGAGGAGGCATAGAGTCCTAGAGTCCTAGAGGAGGCATAGAGTCCTACAGTCCTAGAGGAGGCATAGAGTCCTAGAGGAGGCATAGAGTCCTAGAGGAGTCCGAGAGGAGGCATAGAGTCCTGGAGTCCTACAGGAGTCCTAGAGTCCTAGAGGAGGCATAGAGACCTAGAGTCCTAGAGCAGGCATAGAGTCCTAGAGTCCTAGAGGAGGCCTAGAGTCCTAGAGGAGGCCTAGAGTCCTAGAGGAGTCCTAGAGGAGTCCTAGAGGAGGCCTAGAGTCCTAGAGGAGGCCTAGAGTCCTAGAGGAGGCCTAGAGTCCTAGAGGAGGCCTAGAGTCCTAGAGGAGGCCTAGAGTCCTAGAGGAGGCCTAGAGTCCTAGAGGAGCCATAGAGTCCTAGAGGAGCCATAGAGTCCTAGAGGAGCCATAGAGTCCTAGAGGAGCCATAGAGTCCTAGAGGAGCCATAGAGTCCTAGAGGAGCCATAGAGTCCTAGAGGAGCCATAGAGGCCTAGAGGAGTCCTAGAGGAGGCATAGAGTCCTTGAGTCATAGAGGAGGCATAGGGTCCTAGACTCCTAGAGGAGGCATAGAGTCCCAGAGTCCTAGAGGAGGCATAGAGTGCTAGAGGAGGCCTAGAGTCCTAGAGTCCTAGAGGAGGCAGAGAGTCCTAGAGGAGGCAGAGAGTCCTAGAGGAGGCAGAGAGTCCTAGAGGAGGCACAGAGTCCTAGAGGAGGCACAGAGTCCTAGAGGAGGCACAGAGTCCTAGAGGAGGCACAGAGTCCTAGAGGAGGCACAGAGTCCTAGAGGAGGCACAGAGTCCTAGAGGAGGCCTAGAGTCCTAGAGGAGGCCTAGAGTCCTAGAGGAGGCCTAGAGTCCTAGAGGAGGCCTAGAGTCCTAGAGGAGGCCTAGAGTCCTAGAGGAGGCCTAGAGTCCTAGAGGAGTCCGAGAGGAGGCATAGAGTCCTAGAGTCCTAGAGGAGGAATAGAGTCTTAGAGGAGTCCTAGAGTCCTAGAGGAGGCATAGAGTCCTAGAGTCCTAGAGGAGGCCTAGAGTCCTAGAGGAGTCCTAGAGTCCTAGAGGAGTCCGAGAGGAGGCATAGACTCCTGGAGTCCTAGAGGAGGCCTAGAGTCCTAGAGGAGGCCTAGAGTCCTAGAGGAGGCCTAGAGTCCTAGAGGAGGCCTAGAGTCCTAGAGGAGTCCGAGAGGAGGCATAGAGTCCTAGAGTCCTAGAGGAGGAATAGAGTCTTAGAGGAGTCCTAGAGTCCTAGAGTCCTAGAGGAGGCATAGAGTCCTAGAGTCCTAGAGGAGGCATAGATTCCTAGAGTCCTAGAGGAGGCATAGAGTCCTAGAGTCCTAGAGGAGGCATAGAGTCCTAGAGTCCTAGAGGAGGCATAGAGTCCTAGAGTCCTAGAGGAGGCGCAGAGTCCTAGAGGAGGCATAGAGTCCTAGAGGAGGCATAGAGTCCTAGGGGAGGCATCGAGTCCTAGAGGAGGCATCGAGTCCTAGAGGAGGCATCGAGTCCTAGAGGAGGCATCGAGTCCTAGAGGAGGCATCGAGTCCTAGGGGAGGCATCGAGTCCTAGAGGAGGCATCGAGTCCTAGAGGAGGCATCGAGTCCTAGAGGAGGCATCGAGACCTAGAGGAGGCATAGTGTCCTAGAGGAGTCCAAGAGGAGGTATAGAGTCCTAGGGTCCTAGAGGAGTCCTAGAGGAGGCCTAGAGTCCTAGAGGAGGCCTAGAGTCCTAGAGGAGGCCTAGAGTCCTAGAGGAGGCATAGAGTCCTAGAGGAGTCCGAGAGGAGGAATAGAGTCCTAGAGTCCTAGAGGAGGCATAGGGTCCTAGGGTCCTAGAATCCTAGAGGAGTCCTAGAGTCCTAGAGGAGTCCGAGAGGAGGCATAGAGTCCTGGAGTCCTAGAGGAGTCCTAGAGTCCTAGAGGAGGCATAGAGTCCTAGAGTAGGCATAGAGTCCTAGAGGAGTCCGAGAGGAGGCATAGAGTCCTAGAGGGCGCATAGAGTCCTAGAGGACGCATAGAGTCCTAGAGGAGGCATAGAGTCCTAGAGTCCTAGAGGAGGCATAGAGTCCTAGAGTCCTAGAGGAGGCATAGAGTCCTAGAGTCCTAGAGGAGGCATAGAGTCCTAGAGTCCTAGAGGAGGCATAGAGTCCTAGAGGAGTCCGAGAGGAGGCATAGACTCCTGGAGTCCTAGAGGAGGCACAGAGTCCTAGAGGAGGCACAGAGTCCTAGAGGAGGCACAGAGTCCTAGAGGAGGGCTAGAGTCCTAGAGGAGGCCTAGAGTCCTAGAGGAGGCCTAGAGTCCTAGAGGAGGCCTAGAGTCCTAGAGGAGGCCTAGAGTCCTAGAGGAGGCCTAGAGTCCTAGAGGAGCCCTAGAGTCCTAGAGGAGTCCGAGAGGAGGCATAGAGTCCTAGAGTCCTAGAGGAGGAATAGAGTCTTAGAGGAGTCCTAGAGTCCTAGAGTCCTAGAGGAGGCATAGAGTCCTAGAGTCCTAGAGGAGGCCTAGAGTCCTAGAGGAGTCCTAGAGTCCTAGAGGAGTCCGAGAGGAGGCATAGACTCCTGGAGTCCTAGAGGAGGCCTAGAGTCCTAGAGGAGGCCTAGAGTCCTAGAGGAGGCCTAGAGTCCTAGAGGAGGCCTAGAGTCCTAGAGGAGTCCGAGAGGAGGCATAGAGTCCTAGAGTCCTAGAGGAGGAATAGAGTCTTAGAGGAGTCCTAGAGTCCTAGAGTCCTAGAGGAGGCATAGAGTCCTAGAGTCCTAGAGGAGGCATAGAGTCCTAGAGTCCTTGAGGAGTCCTAGAGTCCTAGAGTCCTAGAGGAGGCATAGAGTCCTAGAGTCCTAGAGGAGGCATAGAGTCCTAGAGTCCTAGAGGAGGCACAGAGTCCTAGAGGAGGCATAGAGTCCTAGAGGAGGCATAGAGTCCTAGAGGAGGCATAGAGTCCTAGAGGAGGCATAGAGTCCTAGAGGAGGCATAGAGTCCTAGGGGAGGCATCGAGTCCTAGAGGAGGCATCGAGTCCTAGAGGAGGCATCGAGTCCTAGAGGAGGCATCGAGTCCTAGAGGAGGCATCGAGTCCTAGAGGAGGCATCGAGTCCTAGAGGAGGCATCGAGTCCTAGAGGAGGTATCGAGTCCTAGAGAAGGCATCGAGACCTAGAGGTGGCATAGTGTCCTAGAGGAGTCCAAGAGGAGGTATAGAGTCCTAGGGTCCTAGAGGAGTCCTAGAGGAGGCCTAGAGTCCTAGAGGAGGCCTAGAGTCCTAGAGGAGGCCTAGAGTCCTAGAGGAGGCATAGAGTCCTAGAGGAGTCCGAGAGGAGGAATAGAGTCCTAGAGTCCTAGAGGAGGCATAGGGTCCTAGAGTCCTAGAGGAGTCCTAGAGTCCTAGAGGAGTCCGAGAGGAGGCATAGAGTCCTGGAGTCCTAGAGGAGTCCTAGAGTCCTAGAGGAGGCATAGAGTCCTAGAGTAGGCATAGAGTCCTAGAGGAGTCCGAGAGGAGGCATAGAGTCCTAGAGGACGCATAGAGTCCTAGAGGACGCATAGAGTCTTAGAGGAGGCATAGAGTCCTAGAGTCCTAGAGGAGGCATAGAGTCCTAGAGTCCTAGAGGAGGCATAGAGTCCTAGAGTCCTAGAGGAGGCATAGAGTCCTAGAGTCCTAGAGGAGGCATAGAGTCCTAGAGTCCTAGAGGAGGCATAGAGTCCTACAGTCCTAGAGGAGGCATAGAGTCCTAGAGGAGGCATAGAGTTCTAGAGGAGTCCGAGAGGAGGCATAGAGTCCTGGAGTCCTACAGGAGTCCTAGAGTCCTAGAGGAGGCATAGAGACCTAGAGTCCTAGAGCAGGCATAGAGTCCTAGAGTATTAGAGGAGGCCTAGAGTCCTAGAGGAGGCCTAGAGTCCTAGAGGAGTCCTAGAGGAGTCCTAGAGGAGGCCTAGAGTCCTAGAGGAGGCCTAGAGTCCTAGAGGAGGCCTAGAGTCCTAGAGGAGGCCTAGAGTCCTAGAGGAGGCCTAAAGTCCTAGAGGAGGCCTAGAGTCCTAGAGGAGGCCTAGAGTCCTAGAGGAGGCCTAGAGTCCTAGAGGAGGCCTAGAGTCCTAGAGGAGCCATAGAGTCCTAGAGGAGCCATAGAGTCCTAGAGGAGCCATAGAGTCCTAGAGGAGCCATAGAGTCCTAGAGTAGCCATAGAGTCCTAGAGGAGCCATAGAGGCCTAGAGGAGTCCTAGAGGAGGCATAGAGTCCTTGAGTCATAGAGGAGGCATAGGGTCCTAGACTCCTAGAGGAGGCATAGAGTCCCAGAGTCCTAGAGGAGGCATAGAGTGCTAGAGGAGGCCTAGAGTCCTAGAGTCCTAGAGGAGGCAGAGAGTCCTAGAGGAGGCAGAGAGTCCTAGAGGAGGCAGAGAGTCCTAGAGGAGGCACAGAGTCCTAGAGGAGGCACAGAGTCCTAGAGGAGGCACAGAGTCCTAAAGGAGGCACAGAGTCCTAGAGGAGGCCTAGAGTCCTAGAGGAGGCCTAGAGTCCTAGAGGAGGCCTAGAGTCCTAGAGGAGGCCTAGAGTCCTAGAGGAGGCCTAGAGTCCTAGAGGAGTCCTAGAGTCCTAGAGGAGCCCTAGAGTCCTAGAGGAGTCCGAGAGGAGGCATAGAGTCCTAGAGTCCTAGAGGAGGAATAGAGTCTTAGAGGAGTCCTAGAGTCCTAGAGGAGGCATAGAGTCCTAGAGTCCTAGAGGAGGCCTAGAGTCCTAGAGGAGTCCTAGAGTCCTAGAGGAGTCCGAGAGGAGGCATAGACTCCTGGAGTCCTAGAGGAGGCCTAGAGTCCTAGAGGAGGCCTAGAGTCCTAGAGGAGGCCTAGAGTCCTAGAGGAGTCCGAGAGGAGGCATAGAGTCCTAGAGTCCTAGAGGAGGAATAGAGTCTTAGAGGAGTCCTAGAGTCCTAGAGTCCTAGAGGAGGCATAGAGTCCTAGAGTCCTAGAGGAGGCATAGAGTCCTAGAGTCCTAGAGGAGGCATAGAGTCCTAGAGTCCTAGAGGAGGCATAGAGTCCTAGAGTCCTAGAGGAGGCATAGAGTCCTAGAGTCCTAGAGGAGGCATAGAGTCCTAGAGGAGGCATAGAGTCCTAGGGGAGGCATCGAGTCCTAGGGGAGGCATCGAGTCCTAGAGGAGGCATCGAGTCCTAGAGGAGGCATCGAGACCTAGAGGAGGCATCGAGTCCTAGGGGAGGCATCGAGTCCTAGAGGAGGCATCGAGTCCTAGAGGAGGCATCGAGTCCTAGAGGAGGCATCGAGACCTAGAGGAGGCATAGTGTCCTAGAGGAGTCCAAGAGGAGGTATAGAGTCCTAGGGTCCTAGAGGAGTCCTAGAGGAGGCCTAGAGTCCTAGAGGAGGCCTAGAGTCCTAGAGGAGGCCTAGAGTCCTAGAGGAGGCCTAGAGTCCTAGAGGAGGCATAGAGTCCTAGAGGAGTCCGAGAGGAGGAATAGAGTCCTAGAGTCCTAGAGGAGGCATAGGGTCCTAGGGTCCTAGAATCCTAGAGGAGTCCTAGAGTCCTAGAGGATTCCGAGAGGAGGCATAGAGTCCTGGAGTCCTAGAGGAGTCCTAGAGTCCTAGAGGAGGCATAGAGTCCTAGAGTAGGCATAGAGTCCTAGAGGAGTCCGAGAGGAGGCATAGAGTCCTAGAGGGCGCATAGAGTCCTAGAGGACGCATAGAGTCCTAGAGGAGGCATAGAGTCCTAGAGTCCTAGAGGAGGCATAGAGTCCTAGAGTCCTAGAGGAGGCATAGAGTCCTAGAGTCCTAGAGGAGGCATAGAGTCCTAGAGTCCTAGAGGAGGCATAGAGTCCTAGAGGAGTCCTAGAGTCCTAGAGGAGTCCGAGAGGAGGCATAGACTCCTGGAGTCCTAGAGGAGGCCTAGAGTCCTAGAGGAGGCCTAGAGTCCTAGAGGAGGCCTAGAGTCCTAGAGGAGGCCTAGAGTCCTAGAGGAGTCCGAGAGGAGGCATAGAGTCCTAGAGTCCTAGAGGAGGAATAGAGTCTTAGAGGAGTCCTAGAGTCCTAGAGTCCTAGAGGAGGCATAGAGTCCTAGAGTCCTAGAGGAGGCCTAGAGTCCTAGAGGAGTCCTAGAGTCCTAGAGGAGTCCGAGAGGAGGCATAGACTACTGGAGTCCTAGAGGAGTCCAAGAGTCCAAGAGGAGGCATAGAGCCATAAATTCCTAGAGGAGGCCTAGAGTCCTAGAGGAGGCCTAGAGTCCTAGAGGAGGCCTAGAGTCCTAGAGGAGGCCTAGAGTCCTAGAGGAGGCCTAGAGTCCTAGAGGAGGCCTAGAGTCCTAGAGGAGGCCTAGAGTCCTAGAGGAGGCACAGGGTCCTAGAGGAGGCACCGAGTCCTAGAGGAGGCACCGAGTCCTAGAGGAGGCACCGAGTCCTAGAGGAGGCACCGAGTCCTAGAGGAGGCACCGAGTCCTAGAGGAGGCACCGAGTCCTAGAGGAGGCACCGAGTCCTAGAGGAGGCATCGAGTCCTAGAGGAGGCATCGAGTCCTAGAGGAGGCATCGAGTCCTAGAGGAGTCCTAGAGGAGTCCTAGAGGAGTCCTAGAGTCCTAGAGGAGTCCTAGAGTCCTAGAGGACGTATAGAGTCCTAGAGGAGGCATAGAGTCCTAGAGGAGTTCTAGAGGAGGCATAGAGTCCTAGAGTCCTAGAGGAGTCCTAGAGTCCTAGAGGAGTCCGAGAGGAGGCATAGAGTCCTGGAGTCCTAGAGGAGTCCTAGAGTCCTAGAGGAGGCATAGAGCCATAGAGTCCTAGAGGAGGCATAGAGTCCTAGAGGAGGCATAGAGTCCTAGAGTCCTAGAGGAGGCCTAGAGTCCTAGAGGAGTCCTAGAGTCCTAGAGGAGTCCGAGAGGAGGCATAGACTCCTGGAGTCCTAGAGGAGGCCTAGAGTCCTAGAGGAGGCCTAGAGTCCTAGAGGAGGCCTAGAGTCCTAGAGGAGGCCTAGAGTCCTAGAGGAGTCCGAGAGGAGGCATAGAGTCCTAGAGTCCTAGAGGAGGAATAGAGTCTTAGAGGAGTCCTAGAGTCCTAGAGTCCTAGAGGAGGCATAGAGTCCTAGAGTCCTAGAGGAGGCATAGAGTCCTAGAGTCCTAGAGGAGGCATCGAGTCCTAGAGGAGGCATCGAGTCCTAGAGGAGTCCTAGACGAGTCATTGAGTCCTTGGGTCCTAGAGGAGGCCTAGAGACCTAGAGTCCTAGAGGAGGCCTAGAGTCCTAGAGGAGGCCTAGAGTCCTAGAGGAGGCCTAGAGTCCTAGAGGAGGCCTAGAGTCCTAGAGGAGGCCTAGAGTCCTAGAGGAGGCCTAGAGTCCTAGAGTAGGCATAGAGTCCTAGAGGAGTCCGAGAGGAGGCATAGAGTCCTAGAGTCCTAGAGGAGTCCTAGAGTCCTAGAGGAGTCCTAGAGTCCTAGAGGAGTCCTAGAGTCCTAGAGGAGTCCTAGAGTCCTAGAGGAGTCCTAGAGGAGGCATAGAGTCCTGGAGTCCTAGAGGAGTCCTAGAGTCCTAGAGGAGGCATAGAGCCATAGAGTCCTAGAGGAGGCATAGAGTCCTAGAGGAGGCCTAGAGTCCTAGAGCAGGCATAGAGTCCTAGAGGAGTCCTAGAGGAGGCCTAGAGTCCTAGAGGAGGCCTAGAGTCCTACAGGAGGCCTAGAGTCCTACAGGAGGCCTAGAGTCCTACAGGAGGCCTAGAGTCCTACAGGAGGCCTAGAGTCTTAGAGTCCTAGAGGAGGCATAGAGTCCTAGAGGAGGCATAGAGTCCTAGAGGAGTCCGAGAGGAGGCATAGAGTCCTAGAGTCCTAGAGGAGGTATAGAGTCCTAGAGGAGGCATAGAGTCCTAGAGTCCTAGAGGAGGCATAGAGTCCTAGAGGAGGCATAGAGTCCTAGAGTCCTAGAGGAGGTATAGAGTCCTAGAGGAGGCATAGAGTCCTAGAGTCCTAGAGGAGGCATAGAGTCCTAGAGGAGGCATAGAGTCCTAGAGGAGGCATAGAGTCCTAGAGGAGGCATAGAGTCCTAGAGGTGTCCGAGAGGAGGCATAGAGTCCTGGAGTCCTAGAGAAGTCCTAGAGTCCTAGAGGAGGCATAGAGCCCTAGAGTCCTAGAGGAAGCATAGAGTCCTAGAGGAGGCATAGAGTCCTAGGGTCCTAGAGGAGTCCTAGAGGAGGCCTAGATTCCTAGAGGAGGCCTAGAGTCCTAGAGGAGGCCTAGAGTCCTAGAGGAGGCCTAGAGTCCTAGAGGAGGCATCGAGTCCTAGAGGAGGCCTAGAATCCTAGAGTAGGCATAGAGTCCTAGAGGAGTCCGAGAGGAGGAATAGAGTCCTAGAGTCCTAGAGGAGGCATAGGGTCCTAGGGTCCTAGAATCCTAGAGGAGTCGTAGAGTCCTAGAGGAGTCCGAGAGGAGGCATAGAGTCCTGGAGTCCTAGAGGAGGCATAGAGTCCTAGAGGAGGCATAGAGTCCTAGAGTAGGCATAGAGTCCTAGAGGAGTCCGAGAGGAGGCATAGAGTCCTAGAGGACGCATAGAGTCCTAGAGGACGCATAGAGTCCTAGAGGACGCATAGAGTCCTAGAGGAGGCATAGAGTCCTAGAGTCCTAGAGGAGGCATAGAGTCCTAGAGTCCTAGAAGAGTCATAGAGTCCTAGAGTCCTAGAGGAGGCATAGAGTCCTAGAGTCCTAGAGGAGGCATAGAGTCCTAGAGGAGTCATAGAGTCCTAGAGGAGTCCGAGAGGAGGCATAGACTCCTGGAGTCCTAGAGGAGGCCTAGAGTCCTAGAGGAGGCCTAGAGTCCTAGAGGAGCCCTAGAGTCCTAGAGGAGGCCTAGAGTCCTAGAGGAGTCCGAGAGGAGGCATAGAGTCCTAGAGTCCTAGAGGAGGAATAGAGTCTTAGAGGAGTCCTAGAGTCCTAGAGTCCTAGAGGAGGCATGGAGTCCTAGAGTCCTAGAGGAGGCCTAGAGTCCTAGAGGAGTCCTAGAGTCCTAGAGGAGTCCGAGAGGAGGCATAGACTACTGGAGTCCTAGAGGAGTCCAAGAGTCCAAGAGGAGGCATAGAGCCATAGATTCCTAGAGGAGGCCTAGAGTCCTAGAGGAGGCCTAGAGTCCTAGAGGAGGCCTAGAGTCCTAGAGGAGGCCTAGAGTCCTAGAGGAGGCCTAGAGTCCTAGAGGAGGCCTAGAGTCCTAGAGGAGGCCTAGAGTCCTAGAGGAGGCATAGAGTCCTAGAGGAGGCCTAGAGTCCTAGAGGAGGCACAGGGTCCTAGAGGAGGCACCGAGTCCTAGAGGAGGCACCGAGTCCTAGAGGAGGCACCGAGTCCTAGAGGAGGCACCGAGTCCTAGAGGAGGCACCGAGTCCTAGAGGAGGCACCGAGTCCTAGAGGAGGCACCGAGTCCTAGAGGAGGCACCGAGTCCTAGAGGAGGCATCGAGTCCTAGAGGAGGCATCGAGTCCTAGAGGAGGCATCGAGTCCTAGAGGAGTCCTAGAGGAGTCCTAGAGGAGTCCTAGAGTCCTAGAGGAGTCCTAGAGTCCTAGAGGAGTCCTAGAGTCCTAGAGGAGTCCTAGAGTCCTAGAGGAGTTCTAGAGGAGGCATAGAGTCCTAGAGTCCTAGAGGAGTCCTAGAGTCCTAGAGGAGTCCGAGAGGAGGCATAGAGTCCTGGAGTCCTAGAGGAGTCCTAGAGTCCTAGAGGAGGCATAGAGCCATAGAGTCCTAGAGGAGGCCTAGAGTCCTAGAGGAGGCCTAGAGTCCTAGAGGAGGCATAGAGTCCTAGAGGAGGCATAGAGTCCTAGAGGAGGCATAGAGTCCTAGAGGAGGCATAGAGTCCTAGAGGAGGCATAGAGTCCTAGAGGAGGCCTAGAGTCCTAGAGGAGGCCTAGAGTCCTAGAGGAGGCCTAGAGTCCTAGAGGAGGCCTAGAGTCCTAGAGGAGGCCTAGAGTCCTAGAGGAGGCCTAGAGTCCTAGAGGAGGCACAGAGTCCTAGAGGAGGCACAGAGTCCTAGAGGAGGCATCGAGTCCTAGAGAAGGCATCGAGTCCTAGAGGATTCATCGAGTCCTAGAGGAGTCCTAGACGAGTCATTGAGTCCTAGGGTCCTAGAGGAGGCCTAGAGACCTAGAGTCCTAGAGGAGGCCTAGAGTCCTAGAGGAGGCCTAGAGTCCTAGAGGAGGCCTAGAGTCCTAGAGGAGGCCTAGAGTCCTAGAGGAGGCCTAGAGTCCTAGAGTAGGCATAGAGTCCTAGAGGAGTCCGAGAGAAGGCATAGAGTCCTAGAGTCCTAGAGGAGTCCTAGAGTCCTAGAGGAGTCCTAGAGTCCTAGAGGAGTCCTAGAGTCCTAGAGGAGTCCTAGAGTCCTAGAGGAGTCCTAGAGGAGGCATAGAGTCCTGGAGTCCTAGAGGAGTCCTAGAGTCCTAGAGGAGGCATAGAGCCATAGAGTCCTAGAGGAGGCCTAGAGTCCTAGAGGAGGCCTAGACTCCTAGAGCAGGCATAGAGTCCTAGAGGAGTCTTAGAGGAGGCCTAGAGTCCTAGAGGAGGCCTAGAGTCCTAGAGGAGGCCTAGAGTCCTACAGGAGGCCTAGAGTCCTACAGGAGGCCTAGAGTCCTACAGGAGGCCTAGAGTCCTACAGGAGGCCTAGAGTCCTACAGGAGGCCTAGAGTCTTAGAGTCCTAGAGGAGGCATAGAGTCCTAGAGGAGGCATAGAGTCCTAGAGGAGTCCGAGAGGAGGCATAGAGTCCTAGAGTCCTAGAGGAGGTATAGAGTCCTAGAGGAGGCATAGAGTCCTAGAGTCCTAGAGGAGGCATAGAGTCCTAGAGGAGGCATAGAGTCCTAGAGTCCTAGAGGAGGTATAGAGTCCTAGAGGAGGCATAGAGTCCTAGAGTCCTAGAGGAGGCATAGAGTCCTAGAGGAGGCATAGAGTCCTAGAGGAGGCATAGAGTCCTAGAGGAGGCATAGAGTCCTAGAGGTGTCCGAGAGGAGGCATAGAGTCCTGGAGTCCTAGAGAAGTCCTAGAGTCCTAGAGGAGGCATAGAGTCCTAGAGGTGTCCGAGAGGAGGCATAGAGTCCTGGAGTCCTAGAGAAGTCCTAGAGTCCTAGAGGAGGCATAGAGCCCTAGAGTCCTAGAGGAAGCATAGAGTCCTAGAGGAGGCATAGAGTCCTAGGGCAGGCATAGAGTCCTAGAGCCCTACAGGAGGCATAGAGTCCTAGAGGAGGCATAGAGTCCTAGAGGAGGCATAGAGTCCTAGAGGAGGCATAGAGTCCTAGAGGAGGCATAGAGTCCTAGAGGAGGCATAGAGTCCTAGAGGAGGCATAGAGTCCTAGAGGAGGCATAGAGTCCTAGAGGAGGCCTAGAGTCCTAGAGGAGGCCTAGAGTCCTAGAGGAGGCCTAGAGTCCTAGAGGAGGCATAGAGTCCTAGAGGAGGCATAGAGTCCTAGAGGAGTCCTAGAGGAGGCATAGGGTCCTAGAGGAGTCCTAGAGGAGGCATAGGGTCCTAGAGTCCAAGAGGAGGCATAGAGTCCCAGATTCCTAGAGGAGGCCTAGAGTCCTAGAGGAGGCCTAGAGTCCTAGAGGAGGCCTAGAGTCCTAGAGGAGGCCTAGAGTCCTAGAGGAGGCCTAGAGTCTTAGAGTCCTAGAGGAGGCATAGAGTCCTAGAGGAGGCATAGAGTCCTAGAGTCCTAGAGGAGGTATAGAGTCCTAGAGGAGGCATAGAGTCCTAGAGTCCTAGAGGAGGCATAGAGTCCTAGAGGAGGCATAGAGTCCTAGAGGAGGCATAGAGTCCAAGAGGTGTCCGAGAGGAGGCATAGAGTCCTGGAGTCCTAGAGAAGTCCTAGAGTCCTAGAGGAGGCATAGAGCCCTAGAGTCCTAGAGGAAGCATAGAGTCCTAGAGGAGGCATAGAGTCCTAGAGCAGGCATAGAGTCCTAGAAGAGGCATAGAGTCCAAGAGTCCTAGAGGAGGCCTAGAGTCCTAGAGGAGGCATAGAGTCCTAGAGTCCTAGAGGAGGCATAGAGTCCTAGAGTCCTAGAGGAGGCTTAGAGTCCTAGAGGAGGCTTAGAGTCCTAGAGGAGGCTTAGAGTCCTCGAGGAGGCTTAGAGTCCTAGAGGAGGCCTAGATTCCTAGAGGAGGCCTAGAGTCCTAGAGGAGGCCTAGAGTCCTAGAGGAGGCCTAGAGTCCTAGAGGAGGCCTAGAGTCCTAGAGGAGGCCGAGAGTCCTAGAGGAGGCCGAGAGTCCTAGAGGAGTCAGGGAGTCCTAGAGGAGTCCGAGAGTCCTAGAGGAGTCCTAGAGTCCTAGAGGAGTCCTAGAGTCCTAGAGGAGGCATACAGTCCTAGAGGAGTCCGAGAGTCCTAGAGGAGGCATAGAGTCCTAGAGGAGGCCTAGAGTCCTAGAGGAGGCCTAGAGTCCTAGAGGAGGCCTAGAGTCCTAGAGGAGGCCTAGAGTCCTAGAGGAGGCCTAGAGTCCTAGAGGAGGCCTAGAGTCCTAGAGGAGGCCTAGAGTCCTAGAGGAGGCCTAGAGTCCTAGAGGAGGCCTAGAGTCCTAGAGGAGGCATAGAGTCCTAGAGGAGTCCTAGAGGAGGCATAGGGTCCTAGAGGAGTCCTAGAGGAGGCATAGGGTCCTAGAGTCCAAGAGGAGGCATAGAGTCCCAGATTCCTAGAGGAGGCATAGAGTCCTAGAGGAGGCATAGGGTCCTAGAGTCCTAGAAGAGGCATAGAGTCTTAGAGTCCTAAAGGACGCATAGATTCCCAGAGTCCTAGAGGAGGCATAGAGTCCTAAGGGAGGCATAGAGTCCTAAGGGAGGCATAGATTCCTAGAGGAGTCCTAGAGTCCTAGAGGAGTCCTAGAGTCCTAGAGGAGTCCTAGAGTCCTAGAGTAGTCCTAGAGTCCTAGAGGAGTCCTAGAGTCCTAGAGGAGTCCTAGAGTCCCAGAGGAGTAATAGAGTCCTAAGGGAGTCCTAGAGTCCTAGAGGAGTCCTAGAGTCCTAGAGGAGGCCTAGAGTCCTAGAGGAGGCCTAGAGTCCTAAGGGAGGCCTAGAGTCCTAAGGGAGGCCTAGAGTCCTAAGGGAGGCCTAGAGTCCTAAGGGAGGCCTAGAGTCCTAAGGGAGGCCTAGAGTCCTAGAGGAGTCCTAGAGTCCTAAGGGAGGCATAGAGTCCTAGAGGAGGCATAGAGTCCTAAGGGAGGCATAGAGTCGGAGAGGAGGCATAGAGTCGGAGAGGAGGCATAGAGTCGGAGAGGAGGCATAGAGTCGGAGAGGAGGCATAGAGTCGGAGAGGAGGCATAGAGTCGGAGAGGAGGCATAGAGTCGGAGAGGAGGCATAGAGTCGCAGAGGAGGCATGGAGTCGCAGAGGAGGCATGGAGTCGCAGAGGAGGCATGGAGTCGCAGAGGAGGCATGGAGTCGCAGAGGAGGCATGGAGTCGCAGAGGAGGCATGGAGTCGCAGAGGAGGCATGGAGTCGCAGAGGAGGCTTGGAGTCGCAGAGGAGGCTTGGAGTCGCAGAGGAGGCTTGGAGTCGCAGAGGAGGCATGGAGTCGCAGAGGAGGCATGGAGTCGCAGAGGAGGCATGGAGTCGCAGAGAGGGCATGGAGTCCTAGAGGAGGCCTAGAGTCCTAGAGGAGGCCTAGAGTCCTAGAGGAGGCGTAGAGTCCTAGAGGAGGCGTAGAGTCGTAGAGGAGGCGTAGAGTCGTAGAGGAGGCGTAGAGTCGTAGAGGAGGCGTAGAGTCGTAGAGGAGGCACAGAGTCGTAGAGGAGGCACAGAGTCGTAGAGGAGGCCTAGAGTCCAAGAGGAGGCCTAGAGTCCAAGAGGAGGCCTGGAGTCCTAGAGGAGGCCTAGAGTCCTAGAGGAGGCCTAGAGTCCTAGAGGAGGCCTAGAGTCCTAGAGGAGGCCTAGAGTCCTAGAGGAGGCATCGAGTCCTAGAGAAGGCATCGAGTCCTAGAGGAGGCATAGAGTCCTAGAGGAGTCCTAGACGAGGCATAGAGTCCTAGGGTCCTAGAGGAGGCCTAGAGACCTAGAGTCCTAGAGGAGGCCTAGAGTCCTAGAGGAGGCCTAGAGTCCTAGAGGAGGCCTAGAGTCCTAGAGGAGGCCTAGAGTCCTAGAGGAGGCATAGAGTCCTAGAGTAGGCATAGAGTATTAGAGGAGTCCGAGAGGAGGCATAGAGTCCTAGAGTCCTAGAGGAGGCATAGAGTCCTAGAGGAGGCATAGAGTCCTAGAGTCCTAGAGTCCTAGAGGAGTCCTAGAGTCCTAGAGGAGTCCTAGAGTCCTAGAGGTGTCCTAGAGGAGGCATAGAGTCCTGGAGTCCTAGAGGAGTCCTAGAGTCCTAGAGGAGGCATAGAGCCATAGAGTCCTAGAGGAGGCATAGAGTCCTAGAGGAGGCCTAGAGTCCTAGAGCAGGCATAGAGTCCTAGAGGAGTCCTAGAGGAGGCCTAGAGTCCTAGAGGAGGCCTAGAGTCCTAGAGGAGGCATAGAGTCCTAGAGGAGTCCGAGAGGAGGCATAGAGTCCTAGAGTCCTAGAGGACGTATAGAGTCCTAGAGGAGGCATAGAGACCTAGAGTCCTAGAGGAGGTATAGAGTCCTAGAGGAGGCATAGAGTCCTAGAGTCCTAGAGGAGGCCTAGAGTCCTAGAGGAGGCCTAGAGTCCTAGAGGAGGCATAGAGTCCTAGAGGTGTCCGAGAGGAGTCATAGAGTCCTGGAGTCCTAGAGAAGTCCTAGAGTCCTAGAGGAGGCATAGAGCCCTAGAGTCCTAGAGGAGGCATAGAGTCCTAGAGCAGGCATAGAGTCCTAGAGTCCTAGAGGAGGCATAGAGTCCTAGAGGAGGCATAGAGTCCTAGAGGAGGCATAGAGTCCTAGAGGAGGCATAGAGTCCTAGAGGAGGCCTAGAGTCCTAGAGGAGGCCTAGAGTCCTAGAGGAGGCCTAGAGTCCTAGAGGAGGCCTAGAGTCCTAGAGGAGGCCTAGAGTCCTAGAGGAGGCCTAGAGTCCTAGAGGAGGCCTAGAGTCCTAGAGGAGGCCTAGAGTCCTAGAGGAGGCATCGAGTCCTAGAGGAGGCATCGAGTCCTAGAGGAGGCATCGAGTGATAGAGGAGGCATCGAGTCCTAGAGGAGTCCTAGACGAGTCATTGAGTCCTAGGGTCCTAGAGGAGGCCTAGAGACCTAGAGTCCTAGAGGAGGCCTAGAGTCCTAGAGGAGGCCTAGAGTCCTAGAGGAGGCCTAGAGTCCTAGAGGAGGCCTAGAGTATTAGAGGAGGCCTAGAGTCCTAGAGGAGTCCTAGAGTCCTAGAGGAGGCATAGAGCCATAGAGTCCTAGAGGAGGCCTAGAGTCCTAGAGGAGGCCTAGAGTCCTAGAGCAGGCATAGAGTCCTAGAGGAGTCCTAGAGGAGGCCTAGAGTCCTAGAGGAGGCCTAGAGTCCTACAGGAGGCCTAGAGTCTTAGAGTCCTAGAGGAGGCATAGAGTCCTAGAGGAGGCATAGAGTCCTAGAGGAGTCCGAGAGGAGGCATAGAGTCCTAGAGTCCTAGAGGAGGTATAGAGTCCTAGAGGAGGCATAGAGTCCTAGAGTCCTAGAGGAGGCATAGAGTCCTAGAGGAGGCATAGAGTCCTAGAGGAGGCATAGAGTCCTAGAGGAGGCATAGAGTCCTAGAGGTGTCCGAGAGGAGGCATAGAGTCCTGGAGTCCTAGAGAAGTCCTAGAGTCCTAGAGGAGGCATAGAGCCCTAGAGTCCTAGAGGAAGCATAGAGTCCTAGAGGAGGCATAGAGTCCTAGAGCAGGCATAGAGTCCTAGAGTCCTAGAGGAGGCATAGAGTCCTAGAGGAGGCATAGAGTCCTAGAGGAGGCATAGAGTCCTAGAGGAGGCATAGAGTCCTAGAGGAGGCATAGAGTCCTAGAGGAGGCATAGAGTCCTAGAGGAGGCATAGAGTCCTAGAGGAGGCATAGAGTCCTAGAGGAGGCATAGAGTCCTAGAGGAGTCCTAGAGGAGGCATAGGGTCCTAGAGGAGTCCTAGAGGAGGCATAGAGTCCTAGAGTCCAAGAGGAGGCATAGAGTCCCAGATTCCTAGAGGAGGCCTAGAGTCCTAGAGGAGGCCTAGAGTCCTAGAGGAGGCCTAGAGTCTTATAGTCCTAGACGAGGCATAGAGTCCTAGAGGAGGCATAGAGTCCTAGAGGAGTCCGAGAGGAGGCATAGAGTCCTAGAGTCCTAGAGGAGGTATAGAGTCCTAGAGGAGGCATAGAATCCTAGAGTCCTAGAGGAGACATAGAGTCCTAGAGGAGGCATAGAGTCCTAGAGGAGGCATAGAGTCCAAGAGGTGTCCGAGAGGAGGCATAGAGTCCTGGAGTCCTAGAGAAGTCCTAGAGTCCTAGAGGAGGCATAGAGCCCTAGAGTCCTAGAGGAAGCATAGAGTCCTAGAGGAGGCATAGAGTCCTAGAGCAGGCATAGAGTCCTAGAATAGGCATAGAGTCCAAGAGTCCTAGAGGAGGCCTAGAGTCCTAGAGGAGGCATAGAGTCCTAGAGTCCTAGAGGAGGATTAGAGTCCTAGAGGAGGCTTAGAGTCCTAGAGGAGGCTTAGAGTCCTAGAGGAGGCCTAGATTCCTAGAGGAGTCCTAGATTCCTCGAGGAGGCCTAGAGTCCTAGAGGAGGCCTAGAGTCCTAGAGGAGTCCTAGAGTCCTAGAGGAGTCCGAGAGTCCTAGAGGAGTCCGAGAGTCCTAGAGGAGTCCGAGAGTCCTAGAGGAGGCATAGAGTCCTAGAGGAAGCCTAGAGTCCTAGAGGAGGCCTAGAGTCCTAGAGGAGGCCTAGAGTCCTAGAGGAGGCCTAGAGTCCTAGAGGAGGCCTAGAGTCCTAGAGGAGGCATAGAGTCCTAGAGGAGGCATAGAGTCCTAGAGGAGGCATAGAGTCCTAGAGGAGGCATAGAGCCCTAGAGTCCTAGAGGAAGCATAGAGTCCTAGAGGAGGCATAGAGTCCTAGAGCAGGCATAGAGTCCTAGAATAGGCATAGAGTCCAAGAGTCCTAGAGGAGGCCTAGAGTCCTAGAGGAGGCCTAGATTCCTAGAGGAGGCCTAGAGTCCTAGAGGAGGCCTAGAGTCCTAGAGGAGTCCTAGAGTCCTAGAGGAGTCCGAGAGTCCTAGAGGAGTCCGAGAGTCCTAGAGGAGGCATAGAGTCCTAGAGGAGGCATAGAGTCCTAGAGGAGGCATAGAGTCCTAAGGGAGGCATAGAGTCGGAGAGGAGGCATAGAGTCGGAGAGGAGGCATAGAGTCGGAGAGGAGGCATAGAGTCGGAGAGGTGGCATAGAGTCGGAGAGGAGGCATAGAGTCGGAGAGGTGGCATAGAGTCGCAGAGGAGGCATTGAGTCGCAGAGGAGGCATGGAGTCGCAGAGGAGGCGTGGAGTCGCAGAGGAGGCGTGGAGTCGCAGAGGAGGCGTGGAGTCGCAGAGGAGGCGTGGAGTCGCAGAGGAGGCGTGGAGTCGCAGAGGAGGCGTGGAGTCGCAGAGGAGGCGTGGAGTCGCAGAGGAGGCGTGGAGTCGCAGAGGAGGCGTGGAGTCGCAGAGGAGGCGTGGAGTCGCAGAGGAGGCGTGGAGTCCTAGAGGAGGCGTAGAGTCCTAGAGGAGGCGTAGAGTCCTAGAGGAGGCGTAGAGTCCTAGAGGAGGCGTAGAGTCCTAGAGGAGGCGTAGAGTCCTAGAGGAGGCGTAGAGTCCTAGAGGAGGCGTAGAGTCCTAGAGGAGGCGTAGAGTCCTAGAGGAGGCGTAGAGTCCTAGAGGAGGCGTAGAGTCCTAGAGGAGGCGTAGAGTCGTAGAGGAGGCGTAGAGTCGTAGAGGAGGCGTAGAGTCGTAGAGGAGGCCTGGAGTCCTAGAGGAGGCCTGGAGTCCTAGAGGAGGCCTGGAGTCCTAGAGGAGGCGTAGAGTCCTAGAGGAGGCGTAGAGTCCTAGAGGAGGCGTAGAGTCCTAGAGGAGGCGTAGAGTCCAAGAGGAGGCCTAGAGTCCAAGAGGAGGCCTGGAGTCCAAGAGGAGGCCTGGAGTCCTAGAGGAGGCCTAGAGTCCTAGAGGAGGCCTAGAGTCCTAGAGGAGGCATCGAGTCCTAGAGAAGGCATCGAGTCCTAGAGGAGGCATAGAGTCCTAGAGTCCTAGAGGAGGTATAGAGTCCTAGAGGAGGCATAGAGTCCTAGAGTCCTAGAGGAGGCATAGAGTCCTAGAGGAGGCATAGAGTCCTAGAGGAGGCGTAGAGTCCTAGAGGTGTCCGAGAGGAGGCATAGAGTCCTGGAGTCCTAGAGAAGTCCTAGAGTCCTAGAGGAGGCATAGAGCCCTAGAGTCCTAGAGGAAGCATAGAGTCCTAGAGGAGGCATAGAGTCCTAGAGCAGGCATAGAGTCCTAGAGTCCTAGAGGAGGCATAGAGTCCTAGAGGAGGCATAGAGTCCTAGAGGAGGCATAGAGTCCTAGAGGAGGCATAGAGTCCTAGAGGAGGCATAGAGTCCTAGAGGAGGCATAGAGTCCTAGAGGAGGCATAGAGTCCTAGAGGAGGCATAGAGTCCTAGAGGAGGCATAGAGTCCTAGAGGAGGCATAGAGTCCTAGAGGAGGCATAGAGTCCTAGAGGAGGCATAGAGTCCTAGAGGAGGCATAGACTCCTAGAGTAGCCATAGAGTCCTAGAGGAGGCATAGAGTCCTAGAGGAGCCATAGAGTCCTAGAGGAGGCATAGAGGAGGCATAGAGTCCTTGAGTCATAGAGGAGGCATAGGGTCCTAGACTCCTAGAGGAGGCATAGAGACCCAGAGTCCTAGAGGAGGCATAGAGTGCTAGAGGAGGCCTAGAGTCCTAGAGTCCTAGAGGAGGCACAGAGTCCTAGAGGAGGCCTAGAGTCCTAGAGGAGGCACAGAGTCCTAGAGGAGGCACAGAGTCCTAGAGGAGGCACAGAGTCCTAGAGGAGGCACAGAGTCCTAGAGGAGGCACAGAGTCCTAGAGGAGGCACAGAGCCCTAGAGGAGGCACAGAGTCCCAGAGGAGGCACAGAGTCCCAGAGGAGGCACAGAGTCCCAGAGGAGGCACAGAGTCCTAGAGGAGGCACAGAGTCCTAGAGGAGGCACAGAGTCCTAGAGGAGGCACAGAGTCCTAGAGGAGGCACAGAGTCCTAGAGGAGGCACAGAGTCCTAGAGGAGGCACAGAGTCCTAGAGGAGGCACAGAGTCCTAGAGGAGGCACAGGGTCCTAGAGGAGGCATAGAGTCCTAGAGGAGGCATAGAGTCCTAGAGTCCTAGAGGAGGCATAGAGTCCTAGAGTCCTAGAGGAGGCATAGAGTCCTAGAGTCCTAGAGGAGGCATAGAGTCCTAGAGTCCTAGAGGAGGCATAGAGTCCTAGAGTCCTAGAGGAGGCATAGAGTCCTAGAGTCCTAGAGGAGGCACAGAGTCCTAGAGGAGGCATAGAGTCCTAGAGGAGGCATAGAGTCCTAGGGGAGGCATCGAGTCCTAGAGGAGGCATCGAGTCCTAGAGGAGGCCTAGAGTCCTAGAGGAGGCCTAGAGTCCTAGAGGAGGCCTAGAGTCCTAGAGGAGGCCTAGAGTCCTAGAGGAGGCATCGAGTCCTAGAGTAGGCATAGAGTCCTAGAGGAGTCCGAGAGGAGGAATAGAGTCCTAGAGTCCTAGAGGAGGCATAGGGTCCTAGAGTCCTAGAGGAGTCCTAGAGTCCTAGAGGAGTCCGAGAGGAGGCATAGAGTCCTGGAGTCCTAGAGGAGTCCTAGAGTCCTAGAGGAGGCATAGAGCCATAAAGTCCTAGAGGAGGCCTAGAGTCCTAGAGGAGGCCTAGAGTCCTAGAGGAGGCCTAGAGTCCTAGAGGAGGCCTAGAGTCCTAGAGGAGGCCTAGAGTCCTAGAGGAGGCATAGAGTCCTAGAGGAGGCATAGAGTCCTAGAGGAGTCCTAGAGGAGGCCTAGAGTCCTAGAGGAGGCCTAGAGTCCTAGAGGAGTCCTAGAGGAGGCCTAGAGTCCTAGAGGAGGCCTAGAGTCCTAGAGGAGGCCTAGAGTCCTAGAGGAGGCCTAGAGTCCTAGAGGAGGCCTAGAGTCCTAGAGGAGGCATAGAGTCCTAGAGTAGGCATAGAGTCCTAGAGGAGTCCGAGAGGTGGCATAGAGTCCTAGAGGACGCATAGAGTCCTAGAGGAGGCATAGAGTCCTAGAGGAGGCATAGAGTCCTAGAGTCCTAGAGGAGGCATAGAGTCCTAGAGTCCTAGAGGAGGCATAGAGTCCTAGATTCCTAGAGGAGGCATAGAGTCCTAGAGTCCTAGAGGAGGCATAGAGTCCTACAGTCCTAGAGGAGGCATAGAGTCCTAGAGGAGGCATAGAGTCCTAGAGGAGTCCGAGAGGAGGCATAGAGTCCTGGAGTCCTACAGGAGTCCCAGAGTCCTAGAGGAGGCATAGAGTCCTAGAGTCCTAGAGGAGGCATAGAGTCCTAGAGGAGGCATAGAGTCCTAGAGGAGGCATAGAGTCCTAGGGGAGGCATCGAGTCCTAGAGGAGGCATCGAGTCCTAGAGGAGGCATCGAGTCCTAGAGGAGGCATCGAGTCCTAGAGGAGGCATCGAGTCCTAGAGGAGGCATCGAGTCCTAGGGGAGGCATCGAGTCCTAGAGGAGGCATCGAGTCCTAGAGGAGGCATCGAGTCCTAGAGGAGGCATCGAGTCCTAGAGGAGGCATCGAGTCCCAGAGGAGGCATCGAGTCCTAGAGAAGGCATCGAGACCTAGAGGAGGCATAGAGTCCTAGAGGAATCCAAGAGGAGGTATAGAGTCCTAGGGTCCTAGAGGAGTCCTAGAGGAGGCCTAGAGTCCTAGAGGAGGCCTAGAGTCCTAGAGGAGGCCTAGAGTCCTAGAGGAGGCCTAGAGTCCTAGAGGAGGCCTAGAGTCCTAGAGGAGGCCTAGAGTCCTAGAGTAGGCATAGAGTCCTAGAGGAGTCCGAGAGGAGGAATAGAGTCCTAGAGTCCTAGAGGAGGCATAGGGTCCTAGAGTCCTAGAGGAGTCCTGGAGTCCTAGAGTCCTAGAGGAGTCCGAGAGGAGGCATAGAGTCCTGGAGTCCTAGAGGAGTCCTAGAGTCCTAGAGGAGGCATAGAGCCATAAAGTCCTAGAGGAGGCCTAGAGTCTTAGAGGAGGCCTAGAGTCCTAGAGGAGGCCTAGAGTCCTAGAGGAGGCCTAGAGTCCTAGAGGAGGCATAGAGTCCTAGAGGAGGCATAGAGTCCTAGAGGAGGCATAGAGTCCTAGAGGAGGCATAGAGTCCTAGAGGAGGCATAGAGTCCAAGAGGAGTCCTAGAGGAGGCCTAGAGTCCTAGAGGAGGCCTAGAGTCCTAGAGGAGGCCTAGAGGAGGCCTAGAGTCCTAGAGGAGGCCTAGAGTCCTAGAGGAGGCCTAGAGTCCTAGAGGAGGCCTAGAGTCCTAGAGGAGGCCTAGAGTCCTAGAGTCCTAGAGGAGGCATAGAGTCCTAGAGTAGGCATAGAGTCCTAGAGGAGTCCGAGAGGTGGCATAGAGTCCTAGAGGACGCATAGAGTCCTAGAGGACGCATAGAGTCCTAGAGGAGGCATAGAGTCCTAGAGTCCTAGAGGAGGCATAGAGTCCTAGAGTCCTAGAGGAGGCATAGAGTCCTAGAGTCCTAGAGGAGGCATAGAGTCCTAGAGTCCTAGAGGAGGCATAGAGTCCTACAGTCCTAGAGGAGGCATAGAGTCCTAGAGGAGGCATAGAGTCCTAGAGGAGTCCGAGAGGAGGCATAGAGTCCTGGAGTCCTACAGGAGTCCTAGAGTCCTAGAGGAGGCATAGAGCCCTAGAGTCCTAGAGGAGGCCTAGAGTCCTAGAGGAGGCCTAGAGTCCTAGAGGAGGCCTAGAGTCCTAGAGGAGGCCTAGAGTCCTAGAGGAGGCATAGAGTCCTAGAGGAGGCCTAGAGTCCTAGAGGAGGCATAGAGTCCTAGAGGAGGCATAGAGTCCTAGAGGAGGCATAGAGTCCTAGAGGAGGCATAGAGTCCTAGAGGAGGCATAGAGTCCTAGAGGAGGCATAGAGTCCTAGAAGAGGCATAGAGTCCTAGAGGAGGCATAGAGTCCTACAGTCCTAGAGGAGGCATAGAGTCCTAGAGGAGCCATAGAGGCCTAGAGGAGTCCTAGAGGAGGCATAGAGTCCTTGAGTCATAGAGGAGGCATAGGGTCCTAGACTCCTAGAGGAGGCATAGATTCCCAGAGTCCTAGAGGAGGCATAGAGTGCTAGAGGAGGCCTAGAGTCCTAGAGTCCTAGAGGAGGCACAGAGTCCTAGAGGAGGCACAGAGTCCTAGAGGAGGCACAGAGTCCTAGAGGAGGCACAGAGTCCTAGAGGAGGCACAGAGTCTTAGAGGAGGCACAGGGTCCTAGAGGAGGCACAGGTTCCTAGAGGAGGCACCGAGTCCTAGAGGAGGCACCGAGTCCTAGAGGAGGCACCGAGTCCTAGAGGAGGCACCGAGTCCTAGAGGAGGCACCGAGTCCTAGAGGAGGCACCGAGTCCTAGAGGAGGCACCGAGTCCTAGAGGAGGCACCGAGTCCTAGAGGAGGCACCGAGTCCTAGAGGAGGCACCGAGTCCTAGAGGAGGCATCGAGTCCTAGAGGAGGCATCGAGTCCTAGAGGAGGCATAGAGTCCTAGAGGAGGCATAGAGTCCTAGAGGAGGCATAGAGTCCTAGAGGAGGCATAGAGTCCTAGAGGAGGCATAGAGTCCTAGAGGAGGCATAGAGTCCTAGAGGAGGCATAGAGTCCTAGAGGAGGCATAGAGTCCTAGAGGAGGCATAGAGTCCTAGAGGAGGCATAGAGTCCTAGAGGAGGCATAGAGTCCTAGAGGAGGCATAGAGTCCTAGAGGAGGCATAGAGTCCTAGAGGAGGCATAGAGTCCTAGAGGAGGCATAGAGTCCTAGAGGAGTCCTAGAGGAGGCATAGGGTCCTAGAGGAGTCCTAGAGGAGGCATAGGGTCCTAGAGTCCAAGAGGAGGCATAGAGTCCCAGATTCCTAGAGGAGGCATAGAGTCCTAGAGGAGGCATAGGGTCCTAGAGTCCTAGAAGAGGCATAGAGTCTTAGAGTCCTAAAGGACGCATAGATTCCCAGAGTCCTAGAGGAGGCATAGAGTCCTAAGGGAGGCATAGAGTCCTAAGGGAGGCATAGATTCCTAGAGGAGTCCTATAGTCCTAGAGGAGTCCTAGAGACCTAGAGGAGTCCTAGAGTCCTAGAGTAGTCCTAGAGTCCTAGAGGAGTCCTAGAGTCCTAGAGGAGTCCTAGAGTCCCAGAGGAGTAATAGAGTCCTAAGGGAGTCCTAGAGTCCTAGAGGAGTCCTAGAGTCCTAGAGGAGTATTAGAGTCCTAGAGGAGTCCTAGAGGAGGCATAGAGTCCTGGAGTCCTAGAGGAGTCCTAGAGTCCTAGAGGAGGCATAGAGCCATAGAGCCCTAGAGGAGGCCTAGAGTCCTAGAGGAGGCCTAGAGTCCTAGAGCAGGCCTAGAGTCCTAGAGGAGTCCTAGAGGAGGCCTAGAGTCCTAGAGGAGGCCTAGAGTCCTAGAGGAGGCCTAGAGTCCTAGAGGAGGCCTAGAGTCCTAGAGGAGGCCTAGAGTCTTAGAGTCCTAGACGAGGCATAGAGTCCTAGAGGAGGCATAGAGTCCTAGAGGAGTCCGAGAGGAGGCATAGAGTCCTAGAGTCCTAGAGGAGGTATAGAGTCCTAGAGGAGGCATAGAGTCCTAGAGTCCTAGAGGAGGTATAGAGTCCTAGAGGAGGCATAGAGTCCTAGAGTCCTAGAGGAGGCATAGAGTCCTAGAGGAGGCATAGAGTCCTAGAGGAGGCATAGAGTCCTAGAGGTGTCCGAGAGGAGGCATAGAGTCCTGGAGTCCTAGAGAAGTCCTAGAGTCCTAGAGGAGGCATAGAGCCCTAGAGTCCTAGAGGAAGCATAGAGTCCTAGAGGAGGCATAGAGTCCTAGAGCAGGCATAGAGTCCTAGAGTCCTAGAGGAGGCAAAGAGTCCTAGAGGAGGCATAGAGTCCTAGAGGAGGCATAGAGTCCTAGAGGAGGCATAGAGTCCTAGAGGAGGCACAGAGTCCTGGAGGAGGCACAGAGTCCTAGAGGAGGCATAGAGTCCTAGAGGAGGCATAGAGTATTAGAGGAGGCATAGAGTCCTAGAGGAGGCATAGAGTCCTAGAGGAGGCATAGAGTCCTAGAGGAGGCATAGAGTCCTAGAGGAGGCATAGAGTCCTAGAGGAGGCATAGAGTCCTAGAGGAGGCATAGAGTCCTAGAGGAGGCATAGAGTCCTAGAGGAGGCCTAGAGTCCTAGAGGAGGCCTAGAGTCCTAGAGGAGGCCTAGAGTCCTAGAGGAGGCCTAGAGTCCTAGAGGAGGCCTAGAGTCCTAGAGGAGGCCTAGAGTCCTAGAGGAGGCCTAGAGTCCTAGAGGAGGCCTAGAGTCCTAGAGGAGGCCTAGAGTCCTAGAGCAGGCATAGAGTCCTAGAGTCCTAGAGGAGGCATAGAGTCCTAGAGGAGGCATAGAGTCCTAGAGGAGGCATAGAGTCCTAGAGGAGGCATAGAGTCCTAGAGGAGGCATAGAGTCCTAGAGGAGGCATAGAGTCCTAGAGGAGGCATAGAGTCCTAGAGGAGGCATAGAGTCCTAGAGGAGGCATAGAGTCCTAGAGGAGGCATAGAGTCCTAGAGGAGTCCTAGAGGAGGCATAGGGTCCTAGAGGAGTCCTAGAGGAGGCATAGGGTCCTAGAGTCCAAGAGGAGGCATAGAGTCCCAGATTCCTAGAGGAGGCCTAGAGTCCTAGAGGAGGCCTAGAGTCCTAGAGGAGGCCTAGAGTCCTAGAGGAGGCCTAGAGTCTTAGAGTCCTAGACGAGGCATAGAGTCCTAGAGGAGGCATAGAGTCCTAGAGGAGTCCGAGAGGAGGCATAGAGTCCTAGAGTCCTAGAGGAGGTATAGAGTCCTAGAGGAGGCATAGAATCCTAGAGTCCTAGAGGAGGCATAGAGTCCTAGAGGAGGCATAGAGTCCTAGAGGAGGCATAGAGTCCAAGAGGTGTCCGAGAGGAGGCATAGAGTCCTGGAGTCCTAGAGAAGTCCTAGAGTCCTAGAGGAGGCATAGAGCCCTAGAGTCCTAGAGGAAGCATAGAGTCCTAGAGGAGGCATAGAGTCCTAGAGCAGGCATAGAGTCCTAGAATAGGCATAGAGTCCAAGAGTCCTAGAGGAGGCCTAGAGTCCTAGAGGAGGCATAGAGTCCTAGAGTCCTAGAGGAGGCTTAGAGTCCTAGAGGAGGCTTAGAGTCCTAGAGGAGGCTTAGAGTCCTAGAGGAGGCCTAGATTCCTAGAGGAGGCCTAGATTCCTAGAGGAGGCCTAGAGTCCTAGAGGAGGCCTAGAGTCCTAGAGGAGTCCTAGAGTCCTAGAGGAGTCCTAGAGTCCTAGAGGAGTCCGAGAGTCCTAGAGGAGTCCGAGAGTCCTAGAGGAGTCCGAGAGTCCTAGAGGAGTCCGAGAGTCCTAGAGGAGTCCGAGAGTCCTAGAGGAGGCCTAGAGTCCTAGAGGAGGCCTAGAGTCCTAGAGGAGGCCTAGAGTCCTAGAGGAGGCCTAGAGTCCTAGAGGAGGCCTAGAGTCCTAGAGGAGGCCTAGAGTCCTAGAGGAGGCCTAGAGTCCTAGAGGAGGCATAGAGTCCTAGAGGAGGCATAGAGCCCTAGAGTCCTAGAGGAAGCATAGAGTCCTAGAGGAGGCATAGAGTCCTAGAGCAGGCATAGAGTCCTAGAATAGGCATAGAGTCCAAGAGTCCTAGAGGAGGCCTAGAGTCCTAGAGGAGGCCTAGATTCCTAGAGGAGGCCTAGAGTCCTAGAGGAGGCCTAGAGTCCTAGAGGAGTCCTAGAGTCCTAGAGGAGTCCGAGAGTCCTAGAGGAGTCCGAGAGTCCTAGAGGAGGCATAGAGTCCTAGAGGAGGCATAGAGTCCTAGAGGAGGCATAGAGTCCTAGAGGAGGCATAGAGTCCTAGAGGAGGCCTAGAGTCCTAGAGGAGGCCTAGAGTCCTAGAGGAGGCCTAGAGTCCTAGAGGAGGCCTAGAGTCCTAGAGGAGGCCTAGAGTCCTAGAGGAGGCCTAGAGTCCTAGAGGAGGCCTAGAGTCCTAGAGGAGGCATAGACTCCCAGAGTCCTAGAGGAGGCCTAGAGTCCTAGAGTCCTAGAGGAGGCATAGAGTCCTAGAGTCCTAGAGGAGGCATAGAGTCCTAGAGTCCTGGAGGAGGCATAGAGTCCTAGAGTCCTAGAGGAGGCCTAGAGTCCTAGAGGAGGCCTAGAGTCCTAGAGGAGGCCTAGAGTCCTAGAGGAGGCCTAGAGTCCTAGAGGAGGCCTAGAGTCCTAGAGGAGGCCTAGAGTCCTAGAGGAGGCCTAGAGTCCTAGAGGAGGCCTAGAGTCCTAGAGGAGGCATAGAGTCCTAGAGGAGGCATAGAGTCCCAGAGTCCTAGAGGAGGCATAGAGTCCCAGAGTCCTTGAGGAGGGATAGAGTCCTAGAGTCCTACGGGAGTCCTAGAGTCCTACGGGAGTCCTAGAGTCCTACGGGAGTCCTAGAGTCCTACGGGAGTCCTAGAGTCCTACGGGAGTCCTAGAGTCCTAAGGGTGTCCTAGAGTCCTAAGGGAGTCCTAGAGTCCTAAGGGAGGCATAGAGTCCTAAGGGAGGCATAGAGTCTTAAGGGAGGCATAGAGTCCTAAGGGAGGCATAGAGTCCTAAGAGAGGCATAGAGTCCTAAGGGAGGCATAGATTCCTAGAGGAGTCCTATAGTCCTAGAGGAGTCCTATAGTCCTAGAGGAGTCCTATAGTCCTAGAGGAGTCCTAGAGTCCTAGAGGAGTCCTAGAGTCCTAGAGGAGTCCTAGAGTCCTAGAGTAGTCCTAGATTCCTAGAGGAGTCCTAGAGTCCTAGAGGAGTCCTAGAGTCCCAGAGGAGTAATAGAGTCCTAAGGGAGTCCTAGAGTCCTAGAGGAGTCCTAGTGTCCTAGAGGAGGCCTAGAGTCCTAGAGGAGGCCTAGAGTCCTAAGGGAGGCCTCGAGTCCTAGAGGAGTCCTAGAGTCCGAGAGGAGTCCTAGAGTCCTAAGGGAGGCATAGAGTCCTAGTGGAGGCATAGAGTCCTAAGGGAGGCATAGAGTCGCAGAGGAGGCATAGAGTCGCAGAGGAGGCATAGAGTCGCAGAGGAGGCATGGAGTCGCAGAGGAGGCATAGAGTCGCAGAGGAGGCATGGAGTCGCAGAGGAGGCATGGAGTCGCAGAGGAGGCATGGAGTCGCAGAGGAGGCATGGAGTCGCAGAGGAGGCATGGAGTCGCAGAGGAGGCATGGAGTCGCAGAGGAGGCATGGAGTCCTAGAGGCGGCATGGAGTCCTAGAGGCGGCATGGAGTCCTAGAGGCGGCGTAGAGTCCTAGAGGCGGCGTAGAGTCGTAGAGGAGGCGTAGAGTCGTAGAGGAGGCGTAGAGTCGTAGAGGAGGCGTAGAGTCGTAGAGGAGGCGTAGAGTCGTAGAGGAGGCGTAGAGTCGTAGAGGAGGCGTAGAGTCGTAGAGGAGGCGTAGAGTCGTAGAGGAGGCACAGAGTCCTAGAGGAGGCACAGAGTCCTAGAGGAGGCACAGAGTCCCAGAGGAGGCATAGAGTCCTAGAGGAGGCATAGAGTCCTAGAGTCCTAGAGGAGGCGTAGAGTCCTAGAGGAGGCGTAGAGTCCTAGAGGAGGCGTAGAGTCCTAGAGGAGGCACAGAGTCCTAGAGGAGGCACAGAGTCCAAGAGGAGGCACAGAGTCCAAGAGGAGGCACAGAGTCCAAGAGGAGGCACAGAGTCCAAGAGGAGGCACAGAGTACAAGAGGAGGCACATAGACCTGGAGGAGGCACAGAGTCCTGGAGGAGGCACAGAGTCCTGGAGGAGGCACAGAGTCCTGGAGGAGGCACAGAGTCCTGGAGGAGGCACAGAGTCCTGGAGGAGGCCTAGAGTCCTGGAGGAGGCCTAGAGTCCTGGAGGAGGCCTAGAGTCCTGGAGGAGGCACAGAGTCCTGGAGGAGGCACAGAGTCCTGGAGGAGGCCTAGAGTCCTGGAGGAGGCCTAGAGTCCTGGAGGAGGCACAGAGTCCTAGAGGAGGCACAGAGTCCTAGAGGAGGCAAGGAGTCCTAGAGGAGGCAAGGAGTCCTAGAGGAGGCACAGAGTCCTAGAGGAGGCACAGAGTCCTAGAGGAGGCACAGAGTCCTAGAGGAGGCACAGAGTCCTAGAGGAGGCACAGAGCCCTAGAGGAGGCTCAGAGCCCTAGAGGAGGCTCAGAGCCCTAGAGGAGGCTCAGAGCCCTAGAGGAGGCATAGGGTTCTGGAGTCCTAGAGGAGTCGTAGAGTCCTAGAGGAGTCCTAGAGTCCTAGAGGAGTCCTAGAGGAGTCCCAGAGTCCTAGAGGGGGCATAGAGTCCTAGAGGGGGCATAGAGTCCTAGAGGAGGCATAGAGTCCTAGAGGAGGCATAGAGTCCTAGAGGAGGCATAGTGTCCTAGAGGAGGCCTAGAGTCTTAGAGGAGGCCTAGAGTCCTAGAGGAGTCCGAGAGGAGGCATAGAGTCCCAGAGTCATAGAGGAGGAATAGAGTCTTAGAGGAGTCCTAGAGTCCTAGAGTCCTAGAGGAGGCATAGAGTCCTAGAGTCCTAGAGGAGGCCTAGAGTCCTAGAGGAGTCCTAGAGTCCTAGAGGAGTCCGAGAGGAGGCATAGACTCCTGGAGTCCTAGAGGAGGCATAGAGTCCTAGAGGAGGCCTAGAGTCCTAGAGGAGGCCTAGAGTCCTAGAGGAGGCCTAGAGTCCTAGAGGAGTCCGAGAGGAGGCATAGAGTCCTAGAGTCCTAGAGGAGGAATAGAGTCTTAGAGGAGTCCTAGAGTCCTAGAGTCCTAGAGGAGGCATAGAGTCCTAGAGTCCTAGAGGAGGCCTAGAGTCCTGGAGGAGTCCTAGAGTCCTAGAGGAGTCCGAGAGGAGGCATAGACTCCTGGAGTCCTAGAGGAGGCATAGAGTCCTAGAGGAGGCATAGAGTCCTAGAGGAGGCATAGAGTCCTAGAGGAGGCATAGAGTCCTAGAGGAGGCATAGAGTCCTAGTGGAGTCCGAGAGGAGGCATAGAATCCTGGAGTCCTAGAGGAGTCCTAGAGTCCTAGAGGAGGCATAGAGCCCTAGAGTCCTAGAGGAGGCATAGAGGCCTAGAGTCCTAGAGGAGGCATAGAGCCCTAGAGGAGGCATAGAGTCCTAGAGGAGGCACAGAGGCCTAGAGGAGGCATAGAGTCCTAGAGGAGGCATAGAGTCCTAGAGGAGGCATAGAGTCCTAGAGGAGGCATAGAGTCCTAGAGGAGGCATAGAGGCCTAGAGGAGGCCTAGAGTCCTAGAGGAGGCCTAGAGTCCTAGAGGAGGCCTAGAGTCCTAGAGGAGGCCTAGAGTCCTAGAGGAGGCCTAGAGTCCTAGAGGAGGCCTAGAGTCCTAGCGGAGGCCTAGAGTCCTAGCGGAGGCCTAGAGTCCTAGCGGAGGCCTAGAGTCCTAGAGGAGGCCTAGAGTCCTAGAGGAGGCCTAGAGTCCTAGAGGAGGCATCGAGTCCTAGAGGAGGCATCGAGTCCTAGAGGAGGCCTAGAGTCCTAGAGGAGGCCTAGAGTCCTAGAGGAGGCATCGAGTCCTAGAGGAGGCATCGAGTCCTAGAGGAGGCATCGAGTCCTAGAGGAGGCATCGAGTCCTAGAGGAGGCATCGAGTCCTAGAGGAGGCATCGCGTCCTAGAGGAGTCCTAGAGGAGGCATCGAGTCCTAGAGGAGTCCTAGAGGAGGCATCGAGTCCTAGAGTCCTAGAGGAGGCATAGAGTCCTAGAGTCCTAGAGGAGGCATAGAGTCCTAGAGTCCTAGAGGAGGCATAGAGTCCTAGAGTCCTAGAGGAGGCATAGAGTCCTAGAGTCCTAGAGGAGGCATAGAGTCCTAGAGTCCTAGAGGAGGCATAGAGTCCTAGAGTCCTAGAGGAGGCATAGAGTCCTAGAGTCCTAGAGGAGGCACAGAGTCCTAGAGGAGGCATAGAGTCCTAGAGGAGGCATAGAGTCCTAGGGGAGTCATCGAGTCCTAGAGGAGGCATCGAGTCCTAGAGGAGGCATCTAGTCCTAGAGGAGGCATCGAGTCCTAGAGGAGGCATCGAGTCCTAGGGGAGGCATCGAGTCCTAGAGGAGGCATCGACTCCTAGAGGAGGCATCGAGTCCTAGAGGAGGTATCGAGTCCTCGAGAAGGCATCGAGACCTAGAGGAGGCATAGTGTCCTAGAGGAGTCCAAGAGGAGGTATAGAGTCCTAGGGTCCTAGAGGAGTCCTAGAGGAGGCCTAGAGTCCTAGAGGAGGCCTAGAGTCCTAGAGGAGGCCTAGAGTCCTAGAGGAGGCCTAGAGTCCTAGAGGAGGCCTAGAGTCCTAGAGTAGGCATAGAGTCCTAGAGGAGTCCGAGAGGAGGCATAGAGTCCTAGAGTCCTAGAGGAGGCATAGGGTCCTAGAGTCCTAGAGGAGTCCTAGAGTCCTAGAGGAGTCCGAGAGGAGGCATAGAGTCCTGGAGTCCTAGAGGAGTCCTAGAGTCCTAGAGGAGGCATAGAGTCCTAGAGTAGGCATAGAGTCCTAGAGGAGTCCGAGAGGAGACATAGAGTCCTAGAGGACGCATAGAGTCCTAGAGTCCTAGAGGAGGCATAGAGTCCTAGAGTCCTAGAGAAGGCATAGAGTCCTAGAGTCCTAGAGGAGGCATAGAGTCCTAGAGTCCTAGAGGAGGCATAGAGTCCTAGAGTCCTAGAGGAGGCATAGAGTCCTAGAGTCCTAGAGGAGGCATAGAGTCCTACAGTCCTAGAGGAGGCATAGAGTCCTAGAGGAGGCATAGAGTCCTAGAGGAGTCCGAGAGGAGGCATAGAGTCCTGGAGTCCTACAGGAGTCCTAGAGTCCTAGAGGAGGCATAGAGCCCTAGAGTCCTAGAGCAGGCATAGAGTCCTAGAGTCCTAGAGGAGGCCTAGAGTCCTAGAGGAGGCCTAGAGTCCTAGAGGAGGCCTAGAGTCCTAGAGGAGGCCTAGAGTCCTAGAGGAGGCCTAGAGTCCTAGAGGAGGCCTAGAGTCCTAGAGGAGGCCTAGAGTCCTAGAGGAGGCCTAGAGTCCTAGAGGAGGCCTAGAGTCCTAGAGGAGGCCTAGAGTCCTAGAGGAGGCCTAGAGTCCTAGAGGAGGCCTAGAGTCCTAGAGGAGGCATAGAGTCCTAGAGGAGGCATAGAGTCCTAGAGGAGGCATAGAGTCCTAGAGGAGGCATAGAGTCCTAGAGGAGCCATAGAGTCCTAGAGGAGCCATAGAGTCCTAGAGTAGCCATAGAGTCCTAGAGGAGCCATAGAGGCCTAGAGGAGTCCTAGAGGAGGCATAGAGTGCTAGAGGAGGCCTAGAGTCCTAGAGTCCTAGAGGAGGCAGAGAGTCCTAGAGGAGGCAGAGAGTCCTAGAGGAGGCAGAGAGTCCTAGAGGAGGCACAGAGTCCTAGAGAAGGCACAGAGTCCTAGAGGAGGCACAGAGTCCTAGAGGAGGCACAGAGTCCTAAAGGAGGCACAGAGTCCTAGAGGAGGCACAGAGTCCTAGAGGAGGCACAGAGTCCTAGAGGAGGCACAGAGTCCTAGAGGAGGCACAGAGTCCTAGAGGAGGCACAGAGTCCTAGAGGAGGCACAGAGTCCTAGAGGAGGCACAGAGTCCTAGAGGAGGCACAGAGTCCTAGAGGAGGCACAGAGTCCTAGAGGAGGCACAGAGTCCTAGAGGAGGCACAGAGTCCTAGAGGAGGCACAGAGTCCTAGAGGAGGCCTAGAGTCCTAGAGGAGGCCTAGAGTCCTAGAGGAGCCCTAGAGTCCTAGAGGAGTCCGAGAGGAGGCATAGAGTCCTAGAGTCTTAGAGGAGGAATAGAGTCTTAGAGGAGTCCTAGAGTCCTAGAGTCCTAGAGTCCTAGAGGAGGCATAGAGTCCTAGAGTCCTAGAGGAGGCCTAGAGTCCTAGAGGAGTCCTAGAGTCCTAGAGGAGTCCGAGAGGAGTCATAGACTCCTGGAGTCCTAGAGGAGGCCTAGAGTCCTAGAGGAGGCCTAGAGTCCTAGAGGAGGCCTAGAGTCCTAGAGGAGGCCTAGAGTCCTAGAGGAGTCCGAGAGGAGGCATAGAGTCCTAGAGTCCTAGAGGAGGAATAGAGTCTTAGAGGAGTCCTAGAGTCCTAGAGTCCTAGAGGAGGCATAGAGTCCTAGAGTCCTAGAAGAGGCCTAGAGTCCTAGAGGAGTCCTAGAGTCCTAGAGGAGTCCGAGAGGAGGCATAGACTACTGGAGTCCTAGAGGAGTCCAAGAGTCCAAGAGGAGGCATAGAGCCATAGATTCCTAGAGGAGGCCTAGAGTCCTAGAGGAGGCCTAGAGTCCTAGAGGAGGCCTAGAGTCCTAGAGGAGGCCTAGAGTCCTAGAGGAGGCCTAGAGTCCTAGAGGAGGCCTAGAGTCCTAGAGGAGGCCTAGAGTCCTAGAGGAGGCCTAGAGTCCTAGAGGAGGCCTAGAGTCCTAGAGGAGGCCTAGAGTCCTAGAGGAGGCCTAGAGTCCTAGCGGAGGCCTAGAGTCCTAGCGGAGGCCTAGAGTCCTAGCGGAGGCCTAGAGTCCTAGAGGAGGCCTAGAGTCCTAGAGGAGGCCTAGAGTCCTAGAGGAGGCCTAGAGTCCTAGAGGAGGCATCGAGTCCTAGAGGAGGCCTAGAGTCCTAGAGGAGGCATAGAGTCCTAGAGGAGGCATCGAGTCCTAGAGGAGGCATCGAGTCCTAGAGGAGGCATCGAGTCCTAGAGGAGGCATCGAGTCCTAGAGGAGGCATCGCGTCCTAGAGGAGTCCTAGAGGAGGCATCGAGTCCTAGAGGAGTCCTAGAGGAGGCATCGAGTCCTAGAGTCCTAGAGGAGGCATAGAGTCCTAGAGTCCTAGAGGAGGCATAGAGTCCTAGAGTCCTAGAGGAGGCATAGAGTCCTAGAGTCCTAGAGGAGGCATAGAGTCCTAGAGTCCTAGAGGAGGCATAGAGTCCTAGAGTCCTAGAGGAGGCATAGAGTCCTAGAGTCCTAGAGGAGGCATAGAGTCCTAGAGTCCTAGAGGAGGCACAGAGTCCTAGAGGAGGCATAGAGTCCTAGAGGAGGCATAGAGTCCTAGGGGAGGCATCGAGTCCTAGAGGAGGCATCGAGTCCTAGAGGAGGCATCGAGTCCTAGAGGAGGCATCGAGTCCTAGAGGAGGCATCGAGTCCTAGGGGAGGCATCGAGTCCTAGAGGAGGCATCGAGTCCTAGAGGAGGCATCGAGTCCTAGAGGAGGTATCGAGTCCTAGAGAAGGCATCGAGACCTAGAGGAGGCATAGTGTCCTAGAGGAGTCCAAGAGGAGGTATAGAGTCCTAGGGTCCTAGAGGAGTCCTAGAGGAGGCCTAGAGTCCTAGAGGAGGCCTAGAGTCCTAGAGGAGGCCTAGAGTCCTAGAGGAGGCCTAGAGTCCTAGAGGAGGCCTAGAGTCCTAGAGGAGGCCTAGAGTCCTAGAGTAGGCATAGAGTCCTAGAGGAGTCCGAGAGGAGGCATAGAGTCCTAGAGTCCTAGAGGAGGCATAGGGTCCTAGAGTCCTAGAGGAGTCCTAGAGTCCTAGAGGAGTCCGAGAGGAGGCATAGAGTCCTGGAGTCCTAGAGGAGTCCTAGAGTCCTAGAGGAGGCATAGAGTCCTAGAGTATGCATAGAGTCCTAGAGGAGTCCGAGAGGAGACATAGAGTCCTAGAGGACGCATAGAGTCCTAGAGTCCTAGAGGAGGCATAGAGTCCTAGAGTCCTAGAGAAGGCATAGAGTCCTAGAGTCCTAGAGGAGGCATAGAGTCCTAGAGTCCTAGAGGAGGCATAGAGTCCTAGAGTCCTAGAGGAGGCATAGAGTCCTAGAGTCCTAGAGGAGGCATAGAGTCCTACAGTCCTAGAGGAGGCATAGAGTCCTAGAGGAGGCATAGAGTCCTAGAGGAGTCCGAGAGGAGGCATAGAGTCCTGGAGTCCTACAGGAGTCCTAGAGTCCTAGAGGAGGCATAGAGCCCTAGAGTCCTAGAGCAGGCATAGAGTCCTAGAGTCCTAGAGGAGGCCTAGAGTCCTAGAGGAGGCCTAGAGTCCTAGAGGAGGCCTAGAGTCCTAGAGGAGGCCTAGAGTCCTAGAGGAGGCCTAGAGTCCTAGAGGAGGCCTAGAGTCCTAGAGGAGGCCTAGAGTCCTAGAGGAGGCCTAGAGTCCTAGAGGAGGCATAGAGTCCTAGAGGAGGCATAGAGTCCTAGAGGAGCCATAGAGTCCTAGAGGAGCCATAGAGTCCTAGAGGAGCCATAGAGTCCTAGAGTAGCCATAGAGTCCTAGAGGAGCCATAGAGGCCTAGAGGAGTCCTAGAGGAGGCATAGAGTCCTTGAGTCATAGAGGAGGCATAGGGTCCTAGACACCGAGAGGAGGCATAGAGTCCCAGAGTCCTAGAGGAGGCATAGAGTGCTAGAGGAGGCCTAGAGTCCTAGAGTCCTAGAGGAGGCAGAGAGTCCTAGAGGAGGCAGAGAGTCCTAGAGGAGGCAGAGAGTCCTAGAGGAGGCACAGAGTCCTAGAGGAGGCACAGAGTCCTAGAGGAGGCACAGAGTCCTAGAGGAGGCACAGAGTCCTAAAGGAGGCACAGAGTCCTAGAGGAGGCACAGAGTCCTAGAGGAGGCACAGAGTCCTAGAGGAGGCACAGAGTCCTAGAGGAGGCACAGAGTCCTAGAGGAGGCACAGAGTCCTAGAGGAGGCACAGAGTCCTAGAGGAGGCACAGAGTCCTAGAGGAGGCACAGAGTCCTAGAGGAGGCCTAGAGTCCTAGAGGAGGCCTAGAGTCCTAGAGGAGGCCTAGAGTCCTAGAGGAGGCCTAGAGTCCTAGAGGAGGCCTAGAGTCCTAGAGGAGGCCTAGAGTCCTAGAGGAGCCCTAGAGTCCTAGAGGAGTCCGAGAGGAGGCATAGAGTCCTAGAGTCTTAGAGGAGGAATAGAGTCTTAGAGGAGTCCTAGAGTCCTAGAGTCCTAGAGGAGGCATAGAGTCCTAGAGTCCTAGAGGAGGCCTAGAGTCCTAGAGGAGTCCTAGAGTCCTAGAGGAGTCCGAGAGGAGGCATAGACTCCTGGAGTCCTAGAGGAGGCCTAGAGTCCTAGAGGAGGCCTAGAGTCCTAGAGGAGGCCTAGAGTCCTAGAGGAGGCCTAGAGTCCTAGAGGAGTCCGAGAGGAGGCATAGAGTCCTAGAGTCCTAGAGGAGGAATAGAGTCTTAGAGGAGTCCTAGAGTCCTAGAGTCCTAGAGGAGGCATAGAGTCCTAGAGTCCTAGAGGAGGCCTAGAGTCCTAGAGGAGTCCTAGAGTCCTAGAGGAGTCCGAGAGGAGGCATAGACTACTGGAGTCCTAGAGGAGTCCAAGAGTCCAAGAGGAGGCATAGAGCCATAGATTCCTAGAGGAGGCCTAGAGTCCTAGAGGAGGCCTAGAGTCCTAGAGGAGGCCTAGAGTCCTAGAGGAGGCCTAGAGTCCTAGAGGAGGCCTAGAGTCCTAGAGGAGGCCTAGAGTCCTAGAGGAGGCCTAGAGTCCTAGAGGAGGCATAGAGTCCTAGAGGAGGCACAGGGTCCTAGAGGAGGCACCGAGTCCTAGAGGAGGCACCGAGTCCTAGAGGAGGCACCGAGTCCTAGAGGAGGCACCGAGTCCTAGAGGAGGCACCGAGTCCTAGAGGAGGCACCGAGTCCTAGAGGAGGCACCGAGTCCTAGAGGAGGCACAGAGTCCTAGAGGAGGCATCGAGTCCTAGAGGAGGCATCGAGTCCTAGAGGAGTCCTAGAGGAGTCCTAGAGGAGTCCTAGAGTCCTAGAGGAGTCCTAGAGTCCTAGAGGAGTCCTAGAGTCCTAGAGGAGTCCTAGAGTCCTAGAGGAGTTCTAGAGGAGGCATAGAGTCCTAGAGTCCTAGAGGAGGCATAGAGTCCTAGAGGAGTCCGAGAGGAGGCATAGAGTCCTGGAGTCCTAGAGGAGTCCTAGAGTCCTAGAGGAGGCATAGAGCCATAGAGTCCTAGAGGAGGCATAGAGTCCTAGAGGAGGCATAGAGTCCTAGAGGAGGCATAGAGTCCTAGAGGAGGCATAGAGTCCTAGAGGAGGCATAGAGTCCTAGAGGAGGCATAGAGTCCTAGAGGAGGCATAGAGTCCTAGAGGAGGCATAGAGTCCTAGAGGAGGCCTAGAGTCCTAGAGGAGGCATAGAGTCCTAGAGGAGGCCTAGAGTCCTAGAGGAGGCCTAGAGTCCTAGAGGAGGCCTAGAGTCCTAGAGGAGGCCTAGAGTCCTAGAGGAGGCCTAGAGTCCTAGAGGAGGCATCGAGTCCTAGAGAAGGCATCGAGTCCTAGAGGAGGCATCGAGTCCTAGAGGAGTCCTAGACGAGTCATTGAGTCCTAGGGTCCTAGAGGAGGCCTAGAGACCTAGAGTCCTAGAGGAGGCCTAGAGTCCTAGAGGAGGCCTAGAGTCCTAGAGGAGGCCTAGAGTCCTAGAGGAGGCCTAGAGTCCTAGAGGAGGCCTAGAGGCCTAGAGTAGGCATAGAGTCCTAGAGGAGTCCGAGAGGAGGCATAGAGTCCTAGAGTCCTAGAGGAGGCATAGAGTCCTAGAGGAGGCATAGAGTCCTAGAGGAGTCCTAGAGTCCTAGAGGAGTCCTAGAGGAGGCATAGAGTCCTGGAGTCCTAGAGGAGTCCTAGAGTCCTAGAGGAGGCATAGAGCCATAGAGTCCTAGAGGAGGCATAGAGTCCTAGAGGAGGCCTAGAGTCCTAGAGCAGGCATAGAGTCCTAGAGGAGTCCTAGAGGAGGCCTAGAGTCCTAGAGGAGGCCTAGAGTCCTAGAGGAGGCCTAGAGTCCTACAGGAGGCCTAGAGTCCTACAGGAGGCCTAGAGTCCTACAGGAGGCCTAGAGTCTTAGAGTCCTAGAGGAGGCATAGAGTCCTAGAGGAGGCATAGAGTCCTAGAGGAGTCCGAGAGGAGGCATAGAGTCCTAGAGTCCTAGAGGAGGTATAGAGTCCTAGAGGAGGCATAGAGTCCTAGAGTCCTAGAGGAGGCATAGAGTCCTAGAGGAGGCATAGAGTCCTAGAGTCCTAGAGGAGGTATAGAGTCCTAGAGGAGGCATAGAGTCCTAGAGTCCTAGAGGAGGCATAGAGTCCTAGAGGAGGCATAGAGTCCTAGAGGAGGCATAGAGTCCTAGAGGAGGCATAGAGTCCTAGAGGAGGCATAGAGTCCTAGAGGTGTCCGAGAGGAGGCATAGAGTCCTGGAGTCCTAGAGAAGTCCTAGAGTCCTAGAGGAGGCATAGAGCCCTAGCGTCCTAGAGGAAGCATAGAGTCCTAGAGGAGGCATAGAGTCCTAGAGCAGGCATAGAGTCCTAGAGTCCTAGAGGAGGCATAGAGTCCTAGAGGAGGCATAGAGTCCTAGAGGAGGCATAGAGTCCTAGAGGAGGCATAGAGTCCTAGAGGAGGCCTAGAGTCCTAGAGGAGGCATAGAGTCCTAGAGGAGGCATAGAGTCCTAGAGGAGTCCTAGAGGAGGCATAGGGTCCTAGAGGAGTCCTAGAGGAGGCATAGGGTCCTAGAGTCCAAGAGGAGGCATAGAGTCCCAGATTCCTAGAGGAGGCCTAGAGTCCTAGAGGAGGCCTAGAGTCCTAGAGGAGGCCTAGAGTCCTAGAGGAGGCCTAGAGTCCTAGAGGAGGCCTAGAGTCCTAGAGGAGGCCTAGAGTCCTAGAGGAGGCCTAGAATCTTAGAGTCCTAGAGGAGGCATAGAGTCCTAGAGGAGGCATAGAGTCCTAGAGGAGTCCGAGAGGAGGCATAGAGTCCTAGAGTCCTAGAGGAGGTATAGAGTCCTAGAGGAGGCATAGAGTCCTAGAGTCCTAGAGGAGGCATAGAGTCCTAGAGGAGGCATAGAGTCCTAGAGGAGGCATAGTGTCCTAGAGGTGTCCGAGAGGAGGCATAGAGTCCTGGAGTCCTAGAGAAGTCCTAGAGTCCTAGAGGAGGCATAGAGCCCTAGAGTCCTAGAGGAAGCATAGAGTCCTAGAGGAGGCCTAGAGTCCTAGAGCAGGCATAGAGTCCTAGAAGAGGCATAGAGTCCAAGAGTCCTAGAGGAGGCCTAGAGTCCTAGAGGAGGCATAGAGTCCTAGAGTCCTAGAGGAGGCATAGAGTCCTAGAGTCCTAGAGGAGGCTTAGAGTCCTAGAGGAGGCTTAGAGTCCTAGAGGAGGCTTAGAGTCCTAGAGGAGGCTTAGAGTCCTAGAGGAGGCTTAGAGTCCTAGAGGAGGCCTAGATTCCTAGAGGAGGCCTAGATTCCTAGAGGAGGCCTAGAGTCCTAGAGGAGGCCTAGATTCCTAGAGGAGGCCTAGAGTCCTAGAGGAGTCCGAGAGTCCTAGAGGAGTCCGAGAGTCCTAGAGGAGTCCGAGAGTCCTAGAGGAGTCCGAGAGTCCTAGAGGAGGCCTAGAGTCCTAGAGGAGGCCTAGAGTCCTAGAGGAGGCCTAGAGTCCTAGAGGAGGCCTAGAGTCCTAGAGGAGGCCTAGAGTCCTAGAGGAGGCCTAGAGTCCTAGAGGAGGCCTAGAGTCCTAGAGGAGGCCTAGAGTCCTAGAGGAGGCATAGAGTCCTAGAGGAGTCCTAGAGGAGGCATAGGGTCCTAGAGGAGTCCTAGAGGAGGCATAGGGTCCTAGAGTCCAAGAGGAGGCATAGAGTCCCAGATTCCTAGAGGAGGCATAGAGTCCTAGAGGAGGCATAGGGTCCTAGAGTCCTAGAAGAGGCATAGAGTCTTAGAGTCCTAAAGGACGCATAGATTCCCAGAGTCCTAGAGGAGGCATAGAGTCCTAAGGGAGGCATAGAGTCCTAAGGGAGGCATAGATTCCTAGAGGAGTCCTAGAGTCCTAGAGGAGTCCTAGAGTCCTAGAGGAGTCCTAGAGTCCTAGAGTAGTCCTAGAGTCCTAGAGGAGTCCTAGAGTCATAGAGGAGTCCTAGAGTCCCAGAGGAGTAATAGAGTCCTAAGGGAGTCCTAGAGTCCTAGAGGAGTCCTAGAGTCCTAGAGAAGGCCTAGAGTCCTAGAGGAGGCCTAGAGTCCTAGAGGAGGCCTAGAGTCCTAAGGGAGGCCTAGAGTCCTAAGGGAGGCCTAGAGTCCTAAGGGAGGCCTAGAGTCCTAGAGGAGTCCTAGAGTCCGAGTGGAGTCCTAGAGTCCTAAGGGAGGCATAGAGTCCTAGAGGAGGCATAGAGTCCTAAGGGAGGCATAGAGTCGGAGAGGAGGCATAGAGTCCTAGAGGAGGCATAGAGTCCTAAGGGAGGCATAGAGTCGGAGAGGAGGCATAGAGTCGGAGAGGAGGCATAGAGTCGGAGAGGAGGCATAGAGTCGCAGAGGAGGCATAGAGTCGCAGAGGAGGCATGGAGTCGCAGAGGAGGCATGGAGTCGCAGAGGAGGCATGGAGTCGCAGAGGAGGCATGGAGTCGCAGAGGAGGCATGGAGTCGCAGAGGAGGCTTGGAGTCGCAGAGGAGGCATGGAGTCGCAGAGGAGGCATGGAGTCGCAGAGGAGGCATGGAGTCGCAGAGGAGGCATGGAGTCCTAGAGGAGGCGTAGAGTCCTAGAGGAGGCCTAGAGTCCTAGAGGAGGCGTAGAGTCCTAGAGGAGGCGTAGAGTCCTAGAGGAGGCGTAGAGTCCTAGAGGAGGCGTAGAGTCCTAGAGGAGGCGTAGAGTCGTAGAGGAGGCGTAGAGTCGTAGAGGAGGTGTAGAGTCGTAGAGGAGGCACAGAGTCGTAGAGGAGGCACAGAGTCGTAGAGGAGGCCTAGAGTCCAAGAGGAGGCCTAGAGTCCAAGAGGAGGCCTGGAGTCCTAGAGGAGGCCTAGAGTCCTAGAGGAGGCCTAGAGTCGTAGAGGAGGCCTAGAGTCCTAGAGGAGGCCTAGAGTCCTAGAGAAGGCATCGAGTCCTAGAGGAGGCATAGAGTCCTAGAGGAGTCCTAGACGAGGCATAGAGTCCTAGGGTCCTAGAGGAGGCCTAGAGACCTAGAGTCCTAGAGGAGGCCTAGAGTCCTAGAGGAGGCCTAGAGTCCTAGAGGAGGCCTAGAGTCCTAGAGGAGGCCTAGAGTCCTAGAGGAGGCCTAGAGTCCTAGAGGAGGCCTAGAGTCCTAGAGTAGGCATAGAGTCCTAGAGGAGTCCGAGAGGAGGCATAGAGTCCTAGAGTCCTAGAGGAGGCATAGAGTCCTAGAGGAGGCATAGAGTCCTAGAGTCCTAGAGTCCTAGAGGAGTCCTAGAATCCTAGAGGAGTCCTAGAGTCCTAGAGGAGTCCTAGAGGAGGCATAGAGTCCTGGAGTCCTAGAGGAGTCCTAGAGTCCTAGAGGAGGCATAGAGCCATAGATTCCTAGAGGAGGCATAGAGTCCTAGAGGAGGCCTAGAGTCCTAGAGCAGGCATAGAGTCCTAGAGGAGTCCTAGAGGAGGCCTAGAGTCCTAGAGGAGGCCTAGAGTCCTAGAGGAGGCCTAGAGTCCTAGAGGAGGCCTAGAGTCCTAGAGGAGGCCTAGAGTCTTAGAGTCCTAGAGGAGGCATAGAGTCCTAGAGGAGGCCTAGAGTCCTAGAGGAGTCCGAGAGGAGGCATAGAGTCCTAGAGTCCTAGAGGAGGTATAGAGTCCTAGAGGAGGCATAGAGTCCTAGAGTCCTAGAGGAGGTATAGAGTCCTAGAGGAGGCATAGAGTCCTAGAGTCCTAGAGGAGGCATAGAGTCCTAGAGGAGGCATAGAGTCCTAGAGGTGTCCGAGAGGAGGCATAGAGTCCTGGAGTCCTAGAGAAGTCCTAGAGTCCTAGAGGAGGCATAGAGCCCTAGAGTCCTAGAGGAAGCATAGAGTCCTAGAGGAGGCATAGAGTCCTAGAGGAGGCATAGAGTCCTAGAGTCCTAGAGGAGGCCTAGAGTCCTAGAGGAGGCCTAGAGTCCTAGAGGAGGCCTAGAGTCCTAGAGGAGGCATAGAGTCCTAGAGGAGGCCTAGAGTCCTAGAGGAGGCCTAGAGTCCTAGAGGAGGCCTAGAGTCCTAGAGGAGGCCTAGAGTCCTAGAGGAGGCCTAGAGTCCTAGAGGAGGCCTAGAGTCCTAGAGGAGGCATCGAGTCCTAGAGGAGGCATCGAGTCCTAGAGGAGGCATCGAGTCCTAGAGGAGGCATCGAGTCCTAGAGGAGGCATCGAGTCCTAGAGGAGGCATCGAGTCCTAGAGGAGTCCTAGACGAGTCATTGAGTCCTAGGGTCCAAGAGGAGGCCTAGAGACCTAGAGGAGGCCTAGAGTCCTAGAGGAGGCCTAGAGTAATAGAGGAGGCCTAGAGTCCTAGAGGAGGCATAGAGTCCTAGAGGAGTCCTAGAGTCCTAGAGGAGGCATAGATCCATAGAGTCCTAGAGGAGGCATAGAGTCCTAGAGGAGGCCTAGAGTCCTAGAGCAGGCATAGAGTCCTAGAGGAGTCCTAGAGGAGGCCTAGAGTCCTAGAGGAGGCCTAGAGTCCTAGAGGAGGCCTAGAGTCCTAGAGGAGGCCTAGAGTCCTAGAGGAGGCCTAGAGTCCTACAGGAGGCCTAGAGTCTTAGAGTCCTAGTGGAGGCATAGAGTCCTAGAGGAGGCATAGAGTCCTAGAGGAGTCCGAGAGGAGGCATAGAGTCCTAGAGTCCTAGAGGAGGTATAGAGTCCTAGAGGAGGCATAGAGTCCTAGAGTCCTAGAGGAGGCATAGAGTCCTAGAGGAGGCATAGAGTCCTAGAGGAGGCATAGAATCCTAGAGGAGGCATAGAGTCCTAGAGGTGTCCGAGAGGAGGCATAGAGTCCTGGAGTCCTAGAGAAGTCCTAGAGTCCTAGAGGAGGCATAGAGCCCTAGAGTCCTAGAGGAAGCATAGAGTCCTAGAGGAGGCATAGAGTCCTAGAGCAGGCATAGAGTCCTAGAGTCCTAGAGGAGGCATAGAGTCCTAGAGGAGGCATAGAGTCCTAGAGGAGGCATAGAGTCCTAGAGGAGGCATAGAGTCCTAGAGGAGGCATAGAGTCCTAGAGGAGGCATAGAGTCCTAGAGGAGGCATAGAGTCCTAGAGGAGGCATAGAGTCCTAGAGGAGGCATAGAGTCCTAGAGGAGGCATAGAGTCCTAGAGGAGGCATAGAGTCCTAGAGGAGGCATAGAGTCCTAGAGGAGGCATAGAGTCCTAGAGGAGGCATAGAGTCCTAGAGGAGTCCTAGAGGAGGCATAGGGTCCTAGAGGAGTCCTAGAGGAGGCATAGGGTCCTAGAGTCCAAGAGGAGGCATAGAGTCCCAGATTCCTAGAGGAGGCCTAGAGTCCTAGAGGAGGCCTAGAGTCCTAGAGGAGGCCTAGAGTCTTAGAGTCCTAGACGAGGCATAGAGTCCTAGAGGAGGCATAGAGTCCTAGAGGAGTCCGAGAGGAGGCATAGAGTCCTAGAGTCCTAGAGGAGGTATAGAGTCCTAGAGGAGGCATAGAGTCCTAGAGTCCTAGAGGAGGCATAGAGTCCTAGAGGAGGCATAGAGTCCTAGAGGAGGCATAGAGTCCTAGAGGTGTCCGAGAGGAGGCATAGAGTCCTGGAGTCCTAGAGAAGTCCTAGAGTCCTAGAGGAGGCATAGAGCCCTAGAATCCTAGAGGAAGCATAGAGTCCTAGAGGAGGCATAGAGTCCTAGAGCAGGCATAGAGTCCTAGAATAGGCATAGAGTCCAAGAGTCCTAGAGGAGGCCTAGAGTCCTAGAGGAGGCATAGAGTCCTAGAGTCCTAGAGGAGGCATAGAGTCCTAGAGTCCTAGAGGAGGCTTAGAGTCCTAGAGGAGGCTTAGAGTCCTAGAGGAGGCTTAGAGTCCTAGAGGAGGCCTAGATTCCTAGAGGAGGCCTAGAGTCCTAGAGGAGGCCTAGAGTCTTAGAGGAGTCCTAGAGTCCTAGAGGAGTCCTAGAGTCCTAGAGGAGTCCGAGAGTCCTAGAGGAGTCCGAGAGTCCTAGAGGAGTCCGAGAGTCCTAGAGGAGTCCGGGAGTCCTAGAGGAGTCCGAGAGTCCTAGAGGAGTCCGAGAGTCCTAGAGGAGGCATAGAGTCCTAGAGGAGGCATAGAGTCCTAGAGGAGGCCTAGAGTCCTAGAGGAGGCCTAGAGTCCTAGAGGAGGCCTAGAGTCCTAGAGGAGGCCTAGAGTCCTAGAGGAGGCCTAGAGTCCTAGAGGAGGCCTAGAGTCCAAGAGGAGGCCTAGAGTCCTAGAGGAGGCATAGAGTCCTAGAGGAGTCCGAGAGTCCTAGAGGAGGCATAGAGTCCTAGAGGAGGCCTAGAGTCCTAGAGGAGGCCTAGAGTCCTAGAGGAGGCCTAGAGTCCTAGAGGAGGCCTAGAGTCCTAGAGGAGGCATAGAGTCCTAGAGGAGGCATAGAGTCCTAGAGGAGGCATAGAGTCCTAGAGGAGGCATAGAGTCCTAGAGGAGGCATAGAGTCCTAGAGGAGGCATAGAGTCCTAGAGGAGGCCTAGAGTCCTAGAGGAGGCCTAGAGTCCTAGAGGAGGCCTAGAGTCCTAGAGGAGGCCTAGAGTCCTAGAGGAGGCGTAGAGTCCTAGAGGAGGCGTAGAGTCCTAGAGGAGGCGTAGAGTCCTAGAGGAGGCGTAGAGTCCTAGAGGAGGCGTAGAGTCGTAGAGGAGGCGTAGAGTCGTAGAGGAGGCATAGAGTCGTAGAGGAGGCACAGAGTCGTAGAGGAGGCCTAGAGTCCAAGAGGAGGCCTAGAGTCCAAGAGGAGGCCTGGAGTCCTAGAGGAGGCCTAGAGTCCTAGAGGAGGCACAGAGTCCTAGAGGAGGCCTAGAGTCCTAGAGGAGGCATCGAGTCCTAGAGAAGGCATCGAGTCCTAGAGGAGGCATAGAGTCCTAGAGGAGTCCTAGACGAGGCATAGAGTCCTAGGGTCCTAGAGGAGGCCTAGAGACCTAGAGTCCTAGAGGAGGCCTAGAGTCCTAGAGGAGGCCTAGAGTCCTAGAGGAGGCCTAGAGTCCTAGAGGAGGCCTAGAGTCCTAGAGGAGGCCTAGAGTCCTAGAGTAGCCATAGAGTCCTAGAGGAGTCCGAGAGGAGGCATAGAGTCCTAGAGGAGTCCTAGACGAGGCATAGAGTCCTAGGGTCCTAGAGGAGGCCTAGAGACCTAGAGTCCTAGAGGAGGCCTAGAGTCCTAGAGGAGGCCTAGAGTCCTAGAGGAGGCCTAGAGTCCTAGAGGAGGCCTAGAGTCCTAGAGGAGGCCTAGAGTCCTAGAGGAGGCCTAGAGTCCTAGAGGAGGTATAGAGTCCTAGAGGAGGCATAGAGTCCTAGAGTCCTAGAGGAGGTATAGAGTCCTAGAGGAGGCATAGAGTCCTAGAGTCCTAGAGGAGGCATAGAGTCCTAGAGGAGGCATAGAGTCCTAGAGGTGTCCGAGAGGAGGCATAGAGTCCTGGAGTCCTAGAGAAGTCCTAGAGTCCTAGAGGAGGCATAGAGCCCTAGAGTCCTAGAGGAAGCATAGAGTCCTAGAGGAGGCATAGAGTCCTAGAGGAGGCATAGAGTCCTAGAGTCCTAGAGGAGGCCTAGAGTCCTAGAGGAGGCCTAGAGTCCTAGAGGAGGCCTAGAGTCCTAGAGGAGGCATAGAGTCCTAGAGGAGGCCTAGAGTCCTAGAGGAGGCCTAGAGTCCTAGAGGAGGCCTAGAGTCCTAGAGGAGGCCTAGAGTCCTAGAGGAGGCCTAGAGTCCTAGAGGAGGCCTAGAGTCCTAGAGGAGGCATCGAGTCCTAGAGGAGGCATCGAGTCCTAGAGGAGGCATCGAGTCCTAGAGGAGGCATCGAGTCCTAGAGGAGGCATCGAGTCCTAGAGGAGGCATCGAGTCCTAGAGGAGTCCTAGACGAGTCATTGAGTCCTAGGGTCCAAGAGGAGGCCTAGAGACCTAGAGGAGGCCTAGAGTCCTAGAGGAGGCCTAGAGTAATAGAGGAGGCCTAGAGTCCTAGAGGAGGCATAGAGTCCTAGAGGAGTCCTAGAGTCCTAGAGGAGGCATAGATCCATAGAGTCCTAGAGGAGGCATAGAGTCCTAGAGGAGGCCTAGAGTCCTAGAGCAGGCATAGAGTCCTAGAGGAGTCCTAGAGGAGGCCTAGAGTCCTAGAGGAGGCCTAGAGTCCTAGAGGAGGCCTAGAGTCCTAGAGGAGGCCTAGAGTCCTAGAGGAGGCCTAGAGTCCTACAGGAGGCCTAGAGTCTTAGAGTCCTAGTGGAGGCATAGAGTCCTAGAGGAGGCATAGAGTCCTAGAGGAGTCCGAGAGGAGGCATAGAGTCCTAGAGTCCTAGAGGAGGTATAGAGTCCTAGAGGAGGCATAGAGTCCTAGAGTCCTAGAGGAGGCATAGAGTCCTAGAGGAGGCATAGAGTCCTAGAGGAGGCATAGAATCCTAGAGGAGGCATAGAGTCCTAGAGGTGTCCGAGAGGAGGCATAGAGTCCTGGAGTCCTAGAGAAGTCCTAGAGTCCTAGAGGAGGCATAGAGCCCTAGAGTCCTAGAGGAAGCATAGAGTCCTAGAGGAGGCATAGAGTCCTAGAGCAGGCATAGAGTCCTAGAGTCCTAGAGGAGGCATAGAGTCCTAGAGGAGGCATAGAGTCCTAGAGGAGGCATAGAGTCCTAGAGGAGGCATAGAGTCCTAGAGGAGGCATAGAGTCCTAGAGGAGGCATAGAGTCCTAGAGGAGGCATAGAGTCCTAGAGGAGGCATAGAGTCCTAGAGGAGGCATAGAGTCCTAGAGGAGGCATAGAGTCCTAGAGGAGGCATAGAGTCCTAGAGGAGGCATAGAGTCCTAGAGGAGGCATAGAGTCCTAGAGGAGTCCTAGAGGAGGCATAGGGTCCTAGAGGAGTCCTAGAGGAGGCATAGGGTCCTAGAGTCCAAGAGGAGGCATAGAGTCCCAGATTCCTAGAGGAGGCCTAGAGTCCTAGAGGAGGCCTAGAGTCCTAGAGGAGGCCTAGAGTCTTAGAGTCCTAGACGAGGCATAGAGTCCTAGAGGAGGCATAGAGTCCTAGAGGAGTCCGAGAGGAGGCATAGAGTCCTAGAGTCCTAGAGGAGGTATAGAGTCCTAGAGGAGGCATAGAGTCCTAGAGTCCTAGAGGAGGCATAGAGTCCTAGAGGAGGCATAGAGTCCTAGAGGAGGCATAGAGTCCTAGAGGTGTCCGAGAGGAGGCATAGAGTCCTGGAGTCCTAGAGAAGTCCTAGAGTCCTAGAGGAGGCATAGAGCCCTAGAATCCTAGAGGAAGCATAGAGTCCTAGAGGAGGCATAGAGTCCTAGAGCAGGCATAGAGTCCTAGAATAGGCATAGAGTCCAAGAGTCCTAGAGGAGGCCTAGAGTCCTAGAGGAGGCATAGAGTCCTAGAGTCCTAGAGGAGGCATAGAGTCCTAGAGTCCTAGAGGAGGCTTAGAGTCCTAGAGGAGGCTTAGAGTCCTAGAGGAGGCTTAGAGTCCTAGAGGAGGCCTAGATTCCTAGAGGAGGCCTAGAGTCCTAGAGGAGGCCTAGAGTCTTAGAGGAGTCCTAGAGTCCTAGAGGAGTCCTAGAGTCCTAGAGGAGTCCGAGAGTCCTAGAGGAGTCCGAGAGTCCTAGAGGAGTCCGGGAGTCCTAGAGGAGTCCGAGAGTCCTAGAGGAGTCCGAGAGTCCTAGAGGAGGCATAGAGTCCTAGAGGAGGCATAGAGTCCTAGAGGAGGCCTAGAGTCCTAGAGGAGGCCTAGAGTCCTAGAGGAGGCCTAGAGTCCTAGAGGAGGCCTAGAGTCCTAGAGGAGGCCTAGAGTCCAAGAGGAGGCCTAGAGTCCTAGAGGAGGCATAGAGTCCTAGAGGAGTCCGAGAGTCCTAGAGGAGGCATAGAGTCCTAGAGGAGGCCTAGAGTCCTAGAGGAGGCCTAGAGTCCTAGAGGAGGCCTAGAGTCCTAGAGGAGGCCTAGAGTCCTAGAGGAGGCATAGAGTCCTAGAGGAGGCATAGAGTCCTAGAGGAGGCATAGAGTCCTAGAGGAGGCATAGAGTCCTAGAGGAGGCATAGAGTCCTAGAGGAGGCATAGAGTCCTAGAGGAGGCCTAGAGTCCTAGAGGAGGCCTAGAGTCCTAGAGGAGGCCTAGAGTCCTAGAGGAGGCCTAGAGTCCTAGAGGAGGCGTAGAGTCCTAGAGGAGGCGTAGAGTCCTAGAGGAGGCGTAGAGTCCTAGAGGAGGCGTAGAGTCGTAGAGGAGGCGTAGAGTCGTAGAGGAGGCATAGAGTCGTAGAGGAGGCACAGAGTCGTAGAGGAGGCCTAGAGTCCAAGAGGAGGCCTAGAGTCCAAGAGGAGGCCTGGAGTCCTAGAGGAGGCCTAGAGTCCTAGAGGAGGCACAGAGTCCTAGAGGAGGCCTAGAGTCCTAGAGGAGGCATAGAGTCCTAGAGAAGGCATCGAGTCCTAGAGGAGGCATAGAGTCCTAGAGGAGTCCTAGACGAGGCATAGAGTCCTAGGGTCCTAGAGGAGGCCTAGAGACCTAGAGTCCTAGAGGAGGCCTAGAGTCCTAGAGGAGGCCTAGAGTCCTAGAGGAGGCCTAGAGTCCTAGAGGAGGCCTAGAGTCCTAGAGGAGGCCTAGAGTCCTAGAGTAGCCATAGAGTCCTAGAGGAGTCCGAGAGGAGGCATAGAGTCCTAGAGTCCTAGAGGAGGCATAGAGTCCTAGAGGAGGCATAGAGTCCTAGAGTCCTAGAGTCCTAGAGGAGTCCTAGAGTCCTAGAGGAGTCCTAGAGTCCTAGAGGAGTCCTAGAGGAGGCATAGAGTCCTGGAGTCCTAGAGGAGGCATAGAGTCCTAGAGGAGGCATAGAGCCATAGAGTCCTAGAGGAGGCATAGAGTCCTAGAGGAGGCCTAGAGTCCTAGAGCAGGCATAGAGTCCTAGAGGAGTCCTAGAGGAGGCCTAGAGTCCTAGAGGAGGCCTAGAGTCCTAGAGGAGGCCTAGAGTCCTAGAGGAGGCCTAGAGTCCTAGAGGAGGCCTAGAGTCCTAGAGGAGGCATAGGGTCCTAGAGGAGTCCTAGAGGAGGCATAGAGTCCTAGAGGAGGCATAGAGTCAGAGAGGAGTCCGAGAGGAGGCATAGAGTCCTAGAGTCCTAGAGGAGGTATAGAGTCCTAGAGGAGGCATAGAGTCCTAGAGTCCTAGAGGAGGTATAGAGTCCTAGAGGAGGCATAGAGTCCTAGAGTCCTAGAGGAGGCATAGAGTCCTAGAGGAGGCATAGAGTCCTAGAGGAGGCATAGAGTCCTAGAGGTGTCCGAGAGGAGGCATAGAGTCCTGGAGTCCTAGAGAAGTCCTAGAGTCCTAGAGGAGGCATAGAGCCCTAGAGTCCTAGAGGAAGCATAGAGTCCTAGAGGAGGCATAGAGTCCTAGAGCAGGCATAGAGTCCTAGAGTCCTAGAGGAGGCATAGAGTCCTAGAGGAGGCATAGAGTCCTAGAGGAGGCATAGAGTCCTAGAGGAGGCATAGAGTCCTAGAGGAGGCATAGAGTCCTAGAGGAGGCATAGAGTCCTAGAGGAGGCATAGAGTCCTAGAGTAGCCATAGAGTCCTAGAGTAGCCATAGAGTCCTAGAGGAGGCATAGAGTCCTAGAGGAGCCATAGAGTCCTAGAGGAGTCCTAGAGGAGGCATAGAGTCCTTGAGTCATAGAGGAGGCATAGGGTCCTAGACTCCTAGAGGAGGCATAGAGACCCAGAGTCCTAGAGGAGGCATAGAGTGCTAGAGGAGGCCTAGAGTCCTAGAGTCCTAGAGGAGGCACAGAGTCCTAGAGGAGGCACAGAGTCCTAGAGGAGGCACAGAGTCCTAGAGGAGGCACAGAGTCCTAGAGGAGGCACAGAGTCCTAGAGGAGGCACAGAGTCCTAGAGGAGGCACAGAGTCCTAGAGGAGGCACAGAGTCCCAGAGGAGGCACAGAGTCCCAGAGGAGGCACAGAGTCCCAGAGGAGGCACAGAGTCCTAGAGGAGGCACAGAGTCCTAGAGGAGGCACAGAGTCCTAGAGGAGGCACAGAGTCCTAGAGGAGGCACAGAGTCCTAGAGGAGGCACAGAGTCCTAGAGGAGGCACAGGGTCCTAGAGGAGGCACAGGGTCCTAGAGGAGGCACAGGGTCCTAGAGGAGGCATAGAGTCCTAGAGGAGGCATAGAGTCCTAGAGTCCTAGAGGAGGCATAGAGTCCTAGAGTCCTAGAGGAGGCATAGAGTCCTAGAGTCCTAGAGGAGGCATAGAGTCCTAGAGTCCTAGAGGAGGCATAGAGTCCTAGAGTCCTAGAGGAGGCATAGAGTCCTAGAGTCCTAGAGGAGGCATAGAGTCCTAGAGTCCTAGAGGAGGCATAGAGTCCTAGAGTCCTAGAGGAGGCACAGAGTCCTAGAGGAGGCATAGAGTCCTAGAGGAGGCATAGAGTCCTAGGGGAGGCATCGAGTCCTAGAGGAGGCATCGAGTCCTAGAGGAGGCACCGAGTCCTAGAGGAGGCATCGAGTCCTAGAGGAGGCATAGAGTCCTAGAGGAGGCATCGAGTCCTAGAGGAGGCATCGAGTCCTAGAGAAGGCATCGAGACCTAGAGGAGGCATAGAGTCCTAGAGGAGTCCAAGAGGAGGTATAGAGTCCTAGGGTCCTAGAGGAGTCCTAGAGGAGGCCTAGAGTCCTAGAGGAGGCCTAGAGTCCTAGAGTAGGCATAGAGTCCTAGAGGAGTCCGAGAGGAGGAATAGAGTCCTAGAGTCCTAGAGGAGGCATAGGGTCCTAGAGTCCTAGAGGAGTCCTAGAGTCCTAGAGGAGTCCGAGAGGAGGCATAGAGTCCTGGAGTCCTAGAGGAGTCCTAGAGTCCTAGAGGAGGCATAGAGCCATAAAGTCCTAGAGGAGGCCTAGAGTCCTAGAGGAGGCCTAGAGTCCTAGAGGAGGCCTAGAGTCCTAGAGGAGGCCTAGAGTCCTAGAGGAGGCATAGAGTCCTAGAGGAGTCCTAGAGGAGGCCTAGAGTCCTAGAGGAGGCCTAGAGTCCTAGAGGAGTCCTAGAGGAGGCCTAGAGTCCTAGAGGAGTCCTAGAGGAGGCCTAGAGTCCTAGAGGAGGCCTAGAGTCCTAGAGGAGGCCTAGAGTCCTAGAGGAGGCCTAGAGTCCTAGAGTCCTAGAGGAGGCATAGAGTCCTAGAGTAGGCATAGAGTCCTAGAGGAGTCCGAGAGGTGGCATAGAGTCCTAGAGGACGCATAGAGTCCTAGAGGACGCATAGAGTCCTAGAGGAGGCATAGAGTCCTAGAGTCCTAGAGGAGGAATAGAGTCCTAGAGTCCTAGAGGAGGCATAGAGTCCTAGAGTCCTAGAGGAGGCATAGAGTCCTAGAGTCCTAGAGGAGGCATAGAGTCCTACAGTCCTAGAGGAGGCATAGAGTCCTAGAGGAGGCATAGAGTCCTAGAGGAGTCCGAGAGGAGGCATAGAGTCCTGGAGTCCTACAGGAGTCCTAGAGTCCTAGAGGAGGCATAGAGTCCTAGAGTCCTAGAGGAGGCATAGAGTCCTAGAGGAGGCATAGAGTCCTAGAGGAGGCATAGAGTCCTAGGGGAGGCATCGAGTCCTAGAGGAGGCATCGAGTCCTAGAGGAGGCATCGAGTCCTAGAGGAGGCATCGAGTCCTAGAGGAGACATCGAGTCCTAGAGGAGGCATCGAGTCCTAGGGGAGGCATCGAGTCCTAGAGGAGGCATCGAGTCCTAGAGGAGGCATCGAGTCCTAGAGGAGGCATCGAGTCCTAGAGGAGGCATCGAGTCCTAGAGGAGGCATCGAGTCCTAGAGGAGGCATCGAGACCTAGAGGAGGCATAGAGTCCTAGAGGAGTCCAAGAGGAGGTATAGAGTCCTAGGGTCCTAGAGGAGTCCTAGAGGAGGCCTAGAGTCCTAGAGGAGGCCTAGAGTCCTAGAGGAGTCCTAGAGTCCTAGAGGAGGCCTAGAGTCCTAGAGGAGGCCTAGAGTCCTAGAGTAGGCATAGAGTCCTAGAGGAGTCCGAGAGGAGGAATAGAGTCCTAGAGTCCTAGAGGAGGCATAGGGTCCTAGAGTCCTAGAGGAGTCCTAGAGTCCTAGAGGAGTCCGAGAGGAGGCATAGAGTCCTGGAGTCCTAGAGGAGTCCTAGAGTCCTAGAGGAGGCATAGAGCCATAAAGTCCTAGAGGAGGCCTAGAGTCCTAGAGGAGGCCTAGAGTCCTAGAGGAGGCGTAGAGTCCTAGAGGAGGCCTAGAGTCCTAGAGGAGGCCTAGAGTCCTAGAGGAGGCATAGAGTCCTAGAGGAGTCCTAGAGGAGGCCTAGAGTCCTAGAGGAGGCCTAGAGTCCTAGAGGAGGCCTAGAGTCCTAGAGGAGGCCTAGAGTCCTAGAGGAGGCCTAGAGTCCTAGAGGAGGCATAGAGACCCAGAGTCCTAGAGGAGGCATAGAGTGCTAGAGGAGGCCTAGAGTCCTAGAGTCCTAGAGGAGGCACAGAGTCCTAGAGGAGGCACAGAGTCCTAGAGGAGGCACAGAGTCCTAGAGGAGGCACAGAGTCCTAGAGGAGGCACAGAGTCCTAGAGGAGGCACAGAGTCCTAGAGGAGGCACAGAGTCCTAGAGGAGGCACAGAGTCCCAGAGGAGGCACAGAGTCCCAGAGGAGGCACAGAGTCCCAGAGGAGGCACAGAGTCCTAGAGGAGGCACAGAGTCCTAGAGGAGGCACAGAGTCCTAGAGGAGGCACAGAGTCCTAGAGGAGGCACAGAGTCCTAGAGGAGGCACAGAGTCCTAGAGGAGGCACAGAGTCCTAGAGGAGGCACAGGGTCCTAGAGGAGGCACAGGGTCCTAGAGGAGGCACAGGGTCCTAGAGGAGGCATAGAGTCCTAGAGGAGGCATAGAGTCCTAGAGTCCTAGAGGAGGCATAGAGTCCTAGAGTCCTAGAGGAGGCATAGAGTCCTAGAGTCCTAGAGGAGGCATAGAGTCCTAGAGTCCTAGAGGAGGCATAGAGTCCTAGAGTCCTAGAGGAGGCATAGAGTCCTAGAGTCCTAGAGGAGGCATAGAGTCCTAGAGTCCTAGAGGAGGCATAGAGTCCTAGAGTCCTAGAGGAGGCACAGAGTCCTAGAGGAGGCATAGAGTCCTAGAGGAGGCATAGAGTCCTAGGGGAGGCATCGAGTCCTAGAGGAGGCATCGAGTCCTAGAGGAGGCACCGAGTCCTAGAGGAGGCATCGAGTCCTAGAGGAGGCATAGAGTCCTAGAGGAGGCATCGAGTCCTAGAGGAGGCATCGAGTCCTAGAGAAGGCATCGAGACCTAGAGGAGGCATAGAGTCCTAGAGGAGTCCAAGAGGAGGTATAGAGTCCTAGGGTCCTAGAGGAGTCCTAGAGGAGGCCTAGAGTCCTAGAGGAGGCCTAGAGTCCTAGAGGAGGCATAGAGTCCTAGAGGAGGCCTAGAGTCCTAGAGTAGGCATAGAGTCCTAGAGGAGTCCGAGAGGAGGAATAGAGTCCTAGAGTCCTAGAGGAGGCATAGGGTCCTAGAGTCCTAGAGGAGTCCTAGAGTCCTAGAGGAGTCCGAGAGGAGGCATAGAGTCCTGGAGTCCTAGAGGAGTCCTAGAGTCCTAGAGGAGGCATAGAGCCATAAAGTCCTAGAGGAGGCCTAGAGTCCTAGAGGAGGCCTAGAGTCCTAGAGGAGGCCTAGAGTCCTAGAGGAGGCCTAGAGTCCTAGAGGAGGCATAGAGTCCTAGAGGAGTCCTAGAGGAGGCCTAGAGTCCTAGAGGAGGCCTAGAGTCCTAGAGGAGTCCTAGAGGAGGCCTAGAGTCCTAGAGGAGTCCTAGAGGAGGCCTAGAGTCCTAGAGGAGGCCTAGAGTCCTAGAGGAGGCCTAGAGTCCTAGAGGAGGCCTAGAGTCCTAGAGTCCTAGAGGAGGCATAGAGTCCTAGAGTAGGCATAGAGTCCTAGAGGAGTCCGAGAGGTGGCATAGAGTCCTAGAGGACGCATAGAGTCCTAGAGGACGCATAGAGTCCTAGAGGAGGCATAGAGTCCTAGAGTCCTAGAGGAGGAATAGAGTCCTAGAGTCCTAGAGGAGGCATAGAGTCCTAGAGTCCTAGAGGAGGCATAGAGTCCTAGAGTCCTAGAGGAGGCATAGAGTCCTACAGTCCTAGAGGAGGCATAGAGTCCTAGAGGAGGCATAGAGTCCTAGAGGAGTCCGAGAGGAGGCATAGAGTCCTGGAGTCCTACAGGAGTCCTAGAGTCCTAGAGGAGGCATAGAGTCCTAGAGTCCTAGAGGAGGCATAGAGTCCTAGAGGAGGCATAGAGTCCTAGAGGAGGCATAGAGTCCTAGGGGAGGCATCGAGTCCTAGAGGAGGCATCGAGTCCTAGAGGAGGCATCGAGTCCTAGAGGAGGCATCGAGTCCTAGAGGAGACATCGAGTCCTAGAGGAGGCATCGAGTCCTAGGGGAGGCATCGAGTCCTAGAGGAGGCATCGAGTCCTAGAGGAGGCATCGAGTCCTAGAGGAGGCATCGAGTCCTAGAGGAGGCATCGAGTCCTAGAGGAGGCATCGAGTCCTAGAGGAGGCATCGAGACCTAGAGGAGGCATAGAGTCCTAGAGGAGTCCAAGAGGAGGTATAGAGTCCTAGGGTCCTAGAGGAGTCCTAGAGGAGGCCTAGAGTCCTAGAGGAGGCCTAGAGTCCTAGAGGAGTCCTAGAGTCCTAGAGGAGGCCTAGAGTCCTAGAGGAGGCCTAGAGTCCTAGAGTAGGCATAGAGTCCTAGAGGAGTCCGAGAGGAGGAATAGAGTCCTAGAGTCCTAGAGGAGGCATAGGGTCCTAGAGTCCTAGAGGAGTCCTAGAGTCCTAGAGGAGTCCGAGAGGAGGCATAGAGTCCTGGAGTCCTAGAGGAGTCCTAGAGTCCTAGAGGAGGCATAGAGCCATAAAGTCCTAGAGGAGGCCTAGAGTCCTAGAGGAGGCCTAGAGTCCTAGAGGAGGCGTAGAGTCCTAGAGGAGGCCTAGAGTCCTAGAGGAGGCCTAGAGTCCTAGAGGAGGCATAGAGTCCTAGAGGAGTCCTAGAGGAGGCCTAGAGTCCTAGAGGAGGCCTAGAGTCCTAGAGGAGGCCTAGAGTCCTAGAGGAGGCCTAGAGTCCTAGAGGAGGCCTAGAGTCCTAGAGGAGGCATAGAGTCCTAGAGGAGTCCTAGAGGAGGCCTAGAGTCCTAGAGGAGTCCTAGAGGAGGCCTAGAGTCCTAGAGGAGTCCTAGAGGAGGCCTAGAGTCCTAGAGGAGGCCTAGAGTCCTAGAGGAGGCCTAGAGTCATAGAGGAGGCCTAGAGTCCTAGAGGAGGCCTAGAGTCCTAGAGGAGGCCTAGAGTCCTAGAGTCCTAGAGGAGGCATAGAGTCCTAGAGTAGGCATAGAGTCCTAGAGGAGTCCGAGAGGTGGCATAGAGTCCTAGAGGACGCATAGAGTCCTAGAGGACGCATAGAGTCCTAGAGGAGGCATAGAGTCCTAGAGTCCTAGAGGAGGCATAGAGTCCTAGAGTCCTAGAGGAGGCATAGAGTCCTAGAGTGCTAGAGGAGGCATAGAGTCCTAGAGTCCTAGAGGAGGAATAGAGTCTTAGAGGAGGCATAGAGTCCTAGAGTCCTAGAGGAGGCCTAGAGTCCTAGAGGAGGCCTAGAGTCCTAGAGGAGGCATAGAGTCCTAGAGGAGTCCGAGAGGAGGCATAGAGTCCTGGAGTCCTACAGGAGTCCTAGAGTCCTAGAGGAGGCATAGAGCCCTAGAGTCCTAGAGGAGGCATAGAGTCCTAGAGCAGGCATAGAGTCCTAGAGTCCTAGAGGAGGCCTAGAGTCCTAGAGGAGGCCTAGAGTCCTAGAGGAGGCCTAGAGTCCTAGAGGAGGCCTAGAGTCCTAGAGGAGGCCTAGAGTCCTAGAGGAGGCCTAGAGTCCTAGAGGAGGCCTAGAGTCCTAGAGGAGGCATAGAGTCCTAGAGGAGGCATAGAGTCCTAGAGGAGGCATAGAGTCCTAGAGGAGGCATAGAGTCCTAGAGGAGCCATAGAGTCCTAGAGGAGCCATAGAGGCCTAGAGGAGCCATAGAGGCCTAGAGGAGCCATAGAGGCCTAGAGGAGCCATAGAGGCCTAGAGGAGTCCTAGAGGAGGCATAGAGTCCTTGAGTCATAGAGGAGGCATAGGGTCCTAGACTCCTAGAGGAGGCATAGAGTCCCAGAGTCCTAGAGGAGGCATAGAGTGCTAGAGGAGGCCTAGAGTCCTAGAGTCCTAGAGGAGGCACAGAGTCCTAGAGGAGGCACAGAGTCCTAGAGGAGGCACAGAGTCCTAGAGGAGGCACAGGGTCCTAGAGGAGGCACAGGTTCCTAGAGGAGGCACCGAGTCCTAGAGGAGGCGCCGAGTCCTAGAGGAGGCGCCGAGTCCTAGAGGAGGCACCGAGTCCTAGAGGAGGCACCGAGTCCTAGAGGAGGCACCGAGTCCTAGAGGAGGCACCGAGTCCTAGAGGAGGCACCGAGTCCTAGAGGAGGCATCGAGTCCTAGAGGAGGCATCGAGTCCTAGAGGAGGCATCGAGTCCTAGAGGAGGCATAGAGTCCTAGAGGAGGCATAGAGTCCTAGAGGAGGCATAGAGTCCTAGAGGAGGCATAGAGTCCTAGAGGAGGCATAGAGTCCTAGAGGAGGCACAGAGTCCTAGAGGAGGCACGGAGTCCTAGAGGAGGCACGGAGTCCTAGAGGAGGCATAGAGTCCTAGAGGAGGCATAGAGTCCTAGAGGAAGCATTTAGTCCTAGAGGAGGCATAGAGTCCTAGAGGAGGCATAGAGTCCTAGAGGAGGCATAGAGTCCTAGAGGAGGCATAGAGTCCTAGAGGAGGCATAGGGTCCTAGAGGAGGCATAGAGTCCTAGAGGAGGCATAGAGTCCTAGAGGAGGCATAGAGTCCTAGAGGAGGCATAGAGTCCTAGAGGAGGCATAGAGTCCTAGAGGAGGCCTAGAGTCTTAGAGGAGGCCTAGAGTCCTAGAGGAGGCCTAGAGTCCTAGAGGAGGCCTAGAGTCCTAGAGGAGGCCTAGAGTCCTAGAGGAGGCCTAGAGTCCTAGAGGAGGCCTAGAGTCCTAGAGGAGGCCTAGAGTCCTAGAGGAGGCCTAGAGTCCTAGAGGAGGCCTAGAGTCCTAGAGGAGGCCTAGAGTCCTAGAGGAGGCATAGAATCCTAGAGGAGTCCTAGAGGAGTTCTAGATTCCTAGAGTCCTAGAGGAGGCATACAGTCCTAGAGGAGGCATAGGGTCCTAGAGCCCTAGAGGACGCACAGAGTCCTAGAGGAGTCACGGAGTCCTAGAGGAGGCGCAGAGTCCTAGAGGAGGCGCAGAGTCCTAGAGGAGGCGCAGAGTCCTAGAGGAGGCACAGAGTGCTAGAGGAGGCACAGAGTCCTAGAGGAGGCCTAGAGTCCTAGAGGAGGCCTAGAGTCCTAGAGGAGTCCTATAGTCCTAGAGGAGTCCTAGAGTCCTAGAGGAGTCCTAGAGTCCTAGAGTAGTCCTAGAGTCCTAGAGTAGTCCTAGAGTCCTAGAGGAGTCCTAGAGTCCTAGAGGAGTCCTAGAGTCCCAGAGGAGTAATAGAGTCCTAAGGGAGTCCTAGAGTCCTAGAGGAGGCCTAGAGTCCTAGAGGAGGCCTAGAGTCCTAAGGGAGGCCTAGAGTCCTAAGGGAGGCCTAGAGTCCTAAGGGAGGCCTAGAGTCCTAGAGGAGTCCTAGAGTCCGAGAGGAGTCCTAGAGTCCTGGAGGAGGCATAGAGTCCTAAGGGAGGCATAGAGTCCTAAGGGAGGCATAGAGTCGGAGAGGAGGCATAGAGTCGGAGAGGAGGCATGGAGTCGCAGAGGAGGCATGGAGTCGCAGAGGAGGCATGGAGTCGCAGAGGAGGCATGGAGTCGCAGAGGAGGCATGGAGTCGCAGAGGAGGCATGGAGTCGCAGAGGAGGCATGGAGTCGCAGAGGAGGCATGGAGTCGCAGAGGAGGCATGGAGTCGCAGAGGAGGCATGGAGTCGCAGAGGAGGCATGGAGTCGCAGAGGAGGCATGGAGTCGCAGAGGAGGCATGGAGTCGCAGAGGAGGCATGGAGTCGCAGAGGAGGCATGGAGTCGCAGAGGAGGCATGGAGTCGCAGAGGAGGCATGGAGTCGCAGAGGAGGCATGGAGTCGCAGAGGAGGCATGGAGTCGCAGAGGAGGCATGGAGTCGCAGAGGAGGCATGGAGTCGCAGAGGAGGCATGGAGTCGCAGAGGAGGCATGGAGTCGCAGAGGAGGCATGGAGTCGCAGAGGAGGCATGGAGTCGCAGAGGAGGCATGGAGTCGCAGAGGAGGCATGGAGTCGCAGAGGAGGCATGGAGTCGCAGAGGAGGCATGGAGTCGCAGAGGAGGCATGGAGTCGCAGAGGAGGCATGGAGTCGCAGAGGAGGCATGGAGTCGCAGAGGAGGCATGGAGTCGCAGAGGAGGCATGGAGTCGCAGAGGAGGCATGGAGTCGCAGAGGAGGCATGGAGTCCTAGAGGAGGCCTGGAGTCCTAGAGGAGGCGTAGAGTCCTAGAGGAGGCCTAGAGTCCTAGAGGAGGCCTAGAGTCCTAGAGGAGGCCTAGAGTCCTAGAGGAGGCCTAGAGTCCTAGAGGAGGCCTAGAGTCCTAGAGGAGGCCTAGAGTCCTAGAGGAGGCATAGACTCCCAGAGTCCTAGAGGAGGCATAGAGTCCTAGAGTCCTAGAGGAGGCATAGAGTCCTAGAGTCCTAGAGGAGGCATAGAGTCCTAGAGTCCTAGAGGAGGCCTAGAGTCCTAGAGGAGGCCTAGAGTCCTAGAGGAGGCCTAGAGTCCTAGAGGAGGCCTAGAGTCCTAGAGGAGGCCTAGAGTCCTAGAGGAGGCCTAGAGTCCTAGAGGAGGCCTAGAGTCCTAGAGGAGGCCTAGAGTCCTAGAGGAGGCATAGAGTCCTAGAGGAGGCATAGAGTCCTAGAGTCCTAGACGAGTCATAGAATCCTAGAGGAGGCATAGAGTCCTAGAGGAGGCACACAGTCCTAGAGTCCTAGAGGAGGCATAGAGTCCTAGAGTCCTAGAGGAGGCATAGAGTCCTAGAGGAGGCATAGAGTCGTAGTGGAGGCATAGAGTCCTAGAGGAGGCATAGAGTCCTAGAGGAGGCATAGAGTCCTAGAGAAGGCATAGAGTACTAGAGGAGGCATAGCGGCCTAGAGGAGGCATAGAGTCCTAGAGTCCTAGAGAAGGCCTAGAGTCCTAGAGGAAGCCTAGAGACCTAGAGGAGGCATAGAGTCCTAGAGGAGGCATAGAGTCCTAGAGGAGGCATAGAGTCCTAGAGGAGGCATAGAGTCCTAGAGGAGGCATAGAGTCCTAGAGAAGGCATAGAGTCCTAGAGTCCTAGGCGAGTCATAGAGTCCTAGAGGAGGCATAGAGTCCTAGAGGAGGCATAGAGTCGTAGGGGAGGCATAGAGTCCTAGAGGAGGCATAGAGTCCTAGAGGAGGCATAGAGTCCTAGAGGAGGCATAGAATCCTAGAGGAGGCATAGAGTCCTAGAGGAGGCATAGAGTCCTTGAGGAGGCATAGTGTCGTAAACGAGGCATAGAATCCTGGAGGAGGCATAGAGTCCTAGAGGAGGCATAGAGTCCTAGAGGAGGCATAGAGTCCTAGAGGAGGCATAGAGTCCTAGAGGAGGCATAGAGTCCTAGAGGAGGCATTGAGTGCTAGAGGAGGCATACAGTCCTAGAGTCCTAGAGGAGGCATAGAGTCATAGAGTCCTAGAGGAGGCATAGAGTCCTAGAGGAGGCATAGAGTCGTAGAGGAGGCATAGAGTCCTAGAGGAGGCATAGAGTCCTAGAGGAGGCCTAGAGTCCTAGAGGAGGCCTAGAGTCCTAGAGGAGGCCTAGAGTCCTAGAGGAGGCATAGAGTCCTAGAGGAGGCCTAGAGTCCTAGAGGAGGCCTAGAGTCCTAGAGGAGGCATACAGTCCTAGAGTCCTAGAGGAGGCATAGAGTCCTAGAGGAGGCATAGGGTCCTAAAGCCCTAGAGGACGCACAGAGTCCTAGAGGAGTCACGGAGTCCTAGAGGACGCGCAGAGTCCTAGAGGAGGCGCAGAGTCCTAGAGGAGGCACAGAGTCCTAGAGGAGGCACAGAGTGCTAGAGGAGGCACAGAGTCCTAGAGGAGGTACAGAGTCCTAGAGGAGGCACAGAGTCCTAGAGGAGGCACAGAGTCCTAGAGGAGGCACAGAGTCCTAGAGGAGGCATAGATTCCTAGAGTCCTAGAGGAGGCAGAGAGTCCTAGAGTCCTAGAGGAGGCATAGAGTCCTAGAGTCCTAGAGGAGGCATAGAGTCCTAGAGTCCTAGAGGAGGCATAGAGTCTTAGAGTCCTAGAGGAGGCATAGAATCTTAGAGTCCTAGAGGAGTCCCAGAGTCCTAGAGGAGTCCCAGAGTCCTAGAGGAGGCATAGAGTCCAAGAGGAGTCCTTGAGTCCTTGAGGGGGCATAGAGTCCTAGAGGGGGCATAGAGTCCTAGTGGAGGCATAGGCTCCTAGAGTCCTAGAGGAGGCATAGAGCCTTAGAGTCCTAAAGGACGCATAGAGTCCTAGAGTCCTAGAGGAGTCCCAGAGTCCTAGAGGAGGCATAGAGTCCAAGAGGAGTCCTTGAGTCCTAGAGGGGGCATAGAGTCCTAGAGGGGGCATAGAGTCCTAGAGGAGGCATAGAGTCCTAGAGGAGGCATAGAGTCCTAGAGGAGGCATGGAGTCCTAGAGGTGGCATAGAGTCCTAGAGGAGGCATAGAGTCTTAGAGGAGGCATAGAGCCCTAAAAGACGCATAGATTCCTAGAGTCCTAGAGGAGGCATAGAGTCCTAGAGGAGTCATAGAGTCCTAGAGGAGGCATAGGGTCCTTAAGTCCTAGAGGAGGCATAGAGTCGTAGAGTTCTAGAGGAGGCATAGAGTCTTAGATTCCTAGAGGAGTCCTAGAGTCCTAGAGGAGTCCTAGAGGAGTCCTAGAGGAGTCCTAGAGGAGTCCTAGAGTCCTAGAGGAGTCCTAGAGTCCTAGAGGAGTCCTAGAGGAGGCATAGAGTCGTAGAGGAGGCATAGAGTCGTAGAGGAGGCATAGAGTCGTAGTGGATGCATAGAGTCGTAGAGGAGGCATAGAGTCGTAGAGGAGGCATAGAGTCGTAGAGGAGGCCTGGAGTCGTAGAGGAGGCCTGGAGTCGTCGAGGAGGCCTAGAGTCGAAGAGGAGGCCTAGAGTCGTAGAGGAGGCCTAGAGTCGTAGAGGAGGCCTAGAGTCGTAGAGGAGGCCTAGAGTCGTAGAGGAGGCCTAGAGTCGTAGAGGAGGCCTAGAGTCCTAGAGGAGGCCTAGAGTCGTAGAGGAGGCCTAGAGTCGTAGAGGAGGCCTAGAGTCCTAGAGGAGGCCTAGAGTCGTAGAGGAGGCCTAGAGTCGTAGAGGAGGCCTAGAGTCGTAGAGGAGGCATAGAGTCGTAGAGGAGGCATAGAGTCGTAGAGGAGGCATAGAGTCGTAGGGGAGGCACAGAGTCGTAGAGGAGGCACAGAGTCGTAGAGGAGGCACAGAGTCGTAGAGGAGGCGCAGAGTCCTAGAGGAGGCGCAGAGTCGTAGAAGAGGCGCAGAGTCGTAGAGGAGGCCTAGAGTCCTAGAGGAGGCCTAGAGTCCTAGAGGAGGCCTAGAGTCGTAGAGGAGGCCTAGAGTCCTAGAGGAGGCGTAGAGTCCTAGAGGAGGCCTAGAGTCCTAGAGGAGGCACAGAGTCCTAGAGGAGGCACAGAGTCCTAGAGGAGGCACAGAGTCCTAGAGGAGGCACAGAGTCCTAGAGGAGGCACAGAGTCCTAGAGGAGGCACAGAGTCCTTGAGGAGGCACAGAGTCCTAGAGGAGGCACAGAGTCCTAGAGGAGGCACAGAGTCCTAGAGGAGGCACAGAGTCCTAGAGGAGGCACAGAGTCCTAGAGGAGGCACAGAGTCCTAGAGGAGGCACAGAGTCCTAGAGGAGGCACAGAGTCCTAGAGGAGGCACAGAGTCCTAGAGGAGGCACAGAGTCCTAGAGGAGGCACAGAGTCCTAGAGGAGGCACAGAGTCCTAGAGGAGGCACAGAGTCCTAGAGGAGGCACAGAGTCCTAGAGGAGGCACAGAGTCCTAGAGGAGGCACAGAGTCCTAGAGGAGGCACAGAGTCCTAGAGTCCTAGAGGAGGCGTAGAGTCCTAGAGGAGGCCTAGAGTCCTAGAGGAGGCCTAGAGTCCTAGAGGAGGCCTAGAGTCCTAGAGGAGGCCTAGAGTCCTAGAGGAGGCCTAGAGTCCTAGAGGAGGCCTAGAGTCCTAGAGGAGGCGCAGAGTCGTAGAAGAGGCGCAGAGTCGTAGAGGAGGCCTAGAGTCCTAGAGGAGGCCTAGAGTCCTAGAGGAGGCCTAGAGTCCTAGAGGAGGCCTAGAGTCCTAGAGGAGGCACAGAGTCCTAGAGGAGGCACAGAGTCCTAGAGGAGGCACAGAGTCCTAGAGGAGGCACAGAGTCCTAGAGTCCTAGACGAGTCATAGAATCCTAGAGGAGGCATAGAGTCCTAGAGGAGGCATAGAGTCCTAGAGTCCTAGACGAGTCATAGAATCCTAGAGGAGGCATAGAGTCCTAGAGGAGGCACACAGTCCTAGAGTCCTAGAGGAGGCATAGAGTCCTAGAGTCCTAGAGGAGGCATAGAGTCCTAGAGGAGGCATAGAGTCGTAGTGGAGGCATAGAGTCCTAGAGGAGGCATAGAGTCCTAGAGGAGGCATAGAGTCCTAGAGAAGGCATAGAGTACTAGAGGAGGCATAGCGGCCTAGAGGAGGCATAGAGTCCTAGAGTCCTAGAGAAGGCCTAGAGTCCTAGAGGAAGCCTAGAGACCTAGAGGAGGCATAGAGTCCTAGAGGAGGCATAGAGTCCTAGAGGAGGCATAGAGTCCTAGAGGAGGCATAGAGTCCTAGAGGAGGCATAGAGTCCTAGAGAAGGCATAGAGTCCTAGAGTCCTAGGCGAGTCATAGAGTCCTAGAGGAGGCATAGAGTCCTAGAGGAGGCATAGAGTCGTAGGGGAGGCATAGAGTCCTAGAGGAGGCATAGAGTCCTAGAGGAGGCATAGAGTCCTAGAGGAGGCATAGAATCCTAGAGGAGGCATAGAGTCCTAGAGGAGGCATAGAGTCCTTGAGGAGGCATAGTGTCGTAAACGAGGCATAGAATCCTGGAGGAGGCATAGAGTCCTAGAGGAGGCATAGAGTCCTAGAGGAGGCATAGAGTCCTAGAGGAGGCATAGAGTCCTAGAGGAGGCATAGAGTCCTAGAGGAGGCATTGAGTGCTAGAGGAGGCATACAGTCCTAGAGTCCTAGAGGAGGCATAGAGTCATAGAGTCCTAGAGGAGGCATAGAGTCCTAGAGGAGGCATAGAGTCGTAGAGGAGGCATAGAGTCCTAGAGGAGGCATAGAGTCCTAGAGGAGGCCTAGAGTCCTAGAGGAGGCCTAGAGTCCTAGAGGAGGCCTAGAGTCCTAGAGGAGGCCTAGAGTCCTAGAGGAGGCCTAGAGTCCTAGAGGAGGCCTAGAGTCCTAGAGGAGGCATACAGTCCTAGAGTCCTAGAGGAGGCATAGAGTCCTAGAGGAGGCATAGGGTCCTAAAGCCCTAGAGGACGCACAGAGTCCTAGAGGAGTCACGGAGTCCTAGAGGAGGCGCAGAGTCCTAGAGGAGGCGCAGAGTCCTAGAGGAGGCACAGAGTCCTAGAGGAGGCACAGAGTGCTAGAGGAGGCACAGAGTCCTAGAGGAGGCACAGAGTCCTAGAGGAGGCACAGAGTCCTAGAGGAGGCACAGAGTCCTAGAGGAGGCACAGAGTCCTAGAGGAGGCATAGATTCCTAGAGTCCTAGAGGAGGCAGAGAGTCCTAGAGTCCTAGAGGAGGCATAGAGTCCTAGAGTCCTAGAGGAGGCATAGAGTCCTAGAGTCCTAGAGGAGGCATAGAGTCTTAGAGTCCTAGAGGAGGCATAGAATCTTAGAGTCCTAGAGGAGTCCCAGAGTCCTAGAGGAGTCCCAGAGTCCTAGAGGAGGCATAGAGTCCAAGAGGAGTCCTTGAGTCCTTGAGGGGGCATAGAGTCCTAGAGGGGGCATAGAGTCCTAGTGGAGGCATAGGCTCCTAGAGTCCTAGAGGAGGCATAGAGCCTTAGAGTCCTAAAGGACGCATAGAGTCCTAGAGTCCTAGAGGAGTCCCAGAGTCCTAGAGGAGGCATAGAGTCCAAGAGGAGTCCTTGAGTCCTAGAGGGGGCATAGAGTCCTAGAGGGGGCATAGAGTCCTAGAGGAGGCATAGAGTCCTAGAGGAGGCATAGAGTCCTAGAGGAGGCATGGAGTCCTAGAGGTGGCATAGAGTCCTAGAGGAGGCATAGAGTCTTAGAGGAGGCATAGAGCCCTAAAAGACGCATAGATTCCTAGAGTCCTAGAGGAGGCATAGAGTCCTAGAGGAGTCATAGAGTCCTAGAGGAGGCATAGGGTCCTTAAGTCCTAGAGGAGGCATAGAGTCGTAGAGTTCTAGAGGAGGCATAGAGTCTTAGATTCCTAGAGGAGTCCTAGAGTCCTAGAGGAGTCCTAGAGGAGTCCTAGAGGAGTCCTAGAGGAGTCCTAGAGTCCTAGAGGAGTCCTAGAGTCCTAGAGGAGTCCTAGAGGAGGCATAGAGTCGTAGAGGAGGCATAGAGTCGTAGAGGAGGCATAGAGTCGTAGTGGATGCATAGAGTCGTAGAGGAGGCATAGAGTCGTAGAGGAGGCATAGAGTCGTAGAGGAGGCCTGGAGTCGTAGAGGAGGCCTGGAGTCGTCGAGGAGGCCTAGAGTCGAAGAGGAGGCCTAGAGTCGTAGAGGAGGCCTAGAGTCGTAGAGGAGGCCTAGAGTCGTAGAGGAGGCCTAGAGTCGTAGAGGAGGCCTAGAGTCGTAGAGGAGGCCTAGAGTCCTAGAGGAGGCCTAGAGTCGTAGAGGAGGCCTAGAGTCGTAGAGGAGGCCTAGAGTCCTAGAGGAGGCCTAGAGTCGTAGAGGAGGCCTAGAGTCGTAGAGGAGGCCTAGAGTCGTAGAGGAGGCATAGAGTCGTAGAGGAGGCATAGAGTCGTAGAGGAGGCATAGAGTCGTAGGGGAGGCACAGAGTCGTAGAGGAGGCACAGAGTCGTAGAGGAGGCACAGAGTCGTAGAGGAGGCGCAGAGTCCTAGAGGAGGCGCAGAGTCGTAGAAGAGGCGCAGAGTCGTAGAGGAGGCCTAGAGTCCTAGAGGAGGCCTAGAGTCCTAGAGGAGGCCTAGAGTCGTAGAGGAGGCCTAGAGTCCTAGAGGAGGCGTAGAGTCCTAGAGGAGGCCTAGAGTCCTAGAGGAGGCACAGAGTCCTAGAGGAGGCACAGAGTCCTAGAGGAGGCACAGAGTCCTAGAGGAGGCACAGAGTCCTAGAGGAGGCACAGAGTCCTAGAGGAGGCACAGAGTCCTTGAGGAGGCACAGAGTCCTAGAGGAGGCACAGAGTCCTAGAGGAGGCACAGAGTCCTAGAGGAGGCACAGAGTCCTAGAGGAGGCACAGAGTCCTAGAGGAGGCACAGAGTCCTAGAGGAGGCACAGAGTCCTAGAGGAGGCACAGAGTCCTAGAGGAGGCACAGAGTCCTAGAGGAGGCACAGAGTCCTAGAGGAGGCACAGAGTCCTAGAGGAGGCACAGAGTCCTAGAGGAGGCACAGAGTCCTAGAGGAGGCACAGAGTCCTAGAGGAGGCACAGAGTCCTAGAGGAGGCACAGAGTCCTAGAGGAGGCACAGAGTCCTAGAGTCCTAGAGGAGGCGTAGAGTCCTAGAGGAGGCGTAGAGTCCTAGAGGAGGCCTAGAGTCCTAGAGGAGGCCTAGAGTCCTAGAGGAGGCCTAGAGTCCTAGAGGAGGCCTAGAGTCCTAGAGGAGGCCTAGAGTCCTAGAGGAGGCGCAGAGTCGTAGAAGAGGCGCAGAGTCGTAGAGGAGGCCTAGAGTCCTAGAGGAGGCCTAGAGTCCTAGAGGAGGCCTAGAGTCCTAGAGGAGGCCTAGAGTCCTAGAGGAGGCACAGAGTCCTAGAGGAGGCACAGAGTCCTAGAGGAGGCACAGAGTCCTAGAGGAGGCACAGAGTCCTAGAGGAGGCACAGAGTCCTAGAGGAGGCACAGAGTCCTAGAGGAGGCACAGAGTCCTAGAGGAGGCACAGAGTCCTAGAGGAGGCACAGAGTCCTAGAGGAGGCACAGAGTCCTAGAGGAGGCACAGAGTCCTAGAGGAGGCACAGAGTCCTAGAGGAGGCACAGAGTCCTAGAGGAGGCACAGAGTCCTAGAGGAGGCACAGAGTCCTAGAGGAGGCACAGAGTCCTAGAGGAGGCACAGAGTCCTAGAGGAGGCACAGAGTCCTAGAGGAGGCACAGAGTCCTAGAGGAGGCACAGAGTCCTAGAGTCCTAGAGGAGGCGTAGAGTCCTAGAGGAGGCCTAGAGTCCTAGAGGAGGCCTAGAGTCCTAGAGGAGGCCTAGAGTCCTAGAGGAGGCCTAGAGTCCTAGAGGAGGCCTAGAGTCCTAGAGGAGGCCTAGAGTCCTAGAGGAGGCCTAGAGTCCTAGAGGAGGCCTAGAGTCCTAGAGGAGGCCTAGAGTCCTAGAGGAGGCATAGACTCCCAGAGTCCTAGAGGAGGCATAGAGTCCTAGAGTCCTAGAGGAGGCATAGAGTCCTAGAGTCCTAGAGGAGGCATAGAGTCCTAGAGTCCTAGAGGAGGCCTAGAGTCCTAGAGGAGGCCTAGAGTCCTAGAGGAGGCCTAGAGTCCTAGAGGAGGCCTAGAGTCCTAGAGGAGGCCTAGAGTCCTAGAGGAGGCCTAGAGTCCTAGAGGAGGCATAGAGTCCTAGAGGAGGCATAGAGTCCCAGAGTCCTAGAGGAGGCATAGAGTCCTAGAGTCCTTGAGGAGGGATAGAGTCCTAGAGTCCTACGGGAGTCCTAGAGTCCTACGGGAGTCCTAGAGTCCTACGGGAGTCCTAGAGTCCTACGGGAGTCCTAGAGTCCTACGGGAGTCCTAGAGTCCTAAGGGTGTCCTAGAGTCCTAAGGGAGTCCTAGAGTCCTAAGGGAGGCATAGAGTCCTAAGGGAGGCATAGAGTCTTAAGGGAGGCACAGAGTCCTAAGGGAGGCATAGAGTCCTAAGAGAGGCATAGAGTCCTAAGGGAGGCATAGATTCCTAGAGGAGTCCTATAGTCCTAGAGGAGTCCTATAGTCCTAGAGGAGTCCTATAGTCCTAGAGGAGTCCTAGAGTCCTAGAGGAGTCCTAGAGTCCTAGAGGAGTCCTAGAGTCCTAGAGTAGTCCTAGAGTCCTAGAGGAGTCCTAGAGTCCTAGAGGAGTCCTAGAGTCCCAGAAGAGTAATAGAGTCCTAAGGGAGTCCTAGAGTCCTAGAGGAGTCCTAGTGTCCTAGAGGAGGCCTAGAGTCCTAGAGGAGGCCTAGAGTCCTAAGGGAGGCCTCGAGTCCTAGAGGAGTCCTAGAGTCCGAGAGGAGTCCTAGAGTCCTAAGGGAGGCATAGAGTCCTAGAGGAGGCATACAGTCCTAAGGGAGGCATAGAGTCGCAGAGGAGGCATAGAGTCGCAGAGGAGGCATAGAGTCGCAGAGGAGGCATGGAGTCGCAGAGGAGGCATGGAGTCGCAGAGGAGGCATGGAGTCGCAGAGGAGGCATGGAGTCGCAGAGGAGGCATGGAGTCGCAGAGGAGGCATGGAGTCGCAGAGGAGGCATGGAGTCGCAGAGGAGGCATGGAGTCCTAGAGGCGGCATGGAGTCCTAGAGGCGGCATGGAGTCCTAGAGGCGGCGTAGAGTCCTAGAGGCGGCGTAGAGTCGTAGAGGAGGCGTAGAGTCGTAGAGGAGGCGTAGAGTCGTAGAGGAGGCGTAGAGTCGTAGAGGAGGCGTAGAGTCGTAGAGGAGGCGTAGAGTCGTAGAGGAGGCGTAGAGTCGTAGAGGAGGCGTAGAGTCGTAGAGGAGGCGTAGAGTCGTAGAGGAGGCGTAGAGTCGTAGAGGAGGCGTAGAGTCGTAGAGGAGGCGTAGAGTCGTAGAGGAGGCGTAGAGTCGTAGAGGAGGCGTAGAGTCGTAGAGGAGGCACAGAGTCCTAGAGGAGGCACAGAGTCCTAGAGGAGGCACAGAGTCCTAGAGGAGGCACAGAGTCCTAGAGGAGGCACAGAGTCCCAGAGGAGGCATAGAGTCCTAGAGGAGGCATAGAGTCCCAGAGTCGTAGAGGAGGCGTAGAGTCCTAAGGGAGGCGTAGAGTCCTAAGGGAGGCGTAGAGTCCTAGAGGAGGCACAGAGTCCTAGAGGAGGCACAGAGTCCTAGAGGAGGCAGAGAGTCCAAGAGGAGGCACAGAGTCCAAGAGGAGGCACAGAGTCCAAGAGGAGGCACAGAGTCCAAGAGGAGGCACATAGACCTGGAGGAGGCACAGAGTCCTGGAGGAGGCACAGAGTCCTGGAGGAGGCACAGAGTCCTGGAGGAGGCACAGAGTCCTGGAGGAGGCACAGAGTCCTGGAGGAGGCCTAGAGTCCTGGAGGAGGCCTAGAGTCCTGGAGGAGGCCTAGAGTCCTGGAGGAGGCCTAGAGTCCTGGAGGAGGCACAGAGTCCTGGAGGAGGCACAGAGTTCTGGAGGAGGCCTAGAGTCCTGGAGGAGGCCTAGAGTCCTGGAGGAGGCCTAGAGTCCTAGATTAGGCCTAGAGTCCTAGAGGAGGCCTAGAGTCCAAGAGTAGGCCTAGAGTCCTAGAGGAGGCCTAGAGTCCTAGAGGAGGCCTAGAGTCCTAGAGGAGGCCTAGAGTCCTAGAGGAGGCCTAGAGTCCTAGAGGAGGCCTAGAGTCCTAGAGGAGGCCTAGAGTCCTAGAGGAGGCCTAGAGTCCTAGAGGAGGCCTAGAGTCCTAGAGGAGGCCTAGAGTCCTAGAGGAGGCCTAGAGTCCTAGAGGAGGCACAGAGTCCTAGAGGAGGCACAGAGTCCTAGTGGAGGCACAGAGTCCTAGAGGAGGCACAGTGTCCTAGAGGAGGCACAGAGTCCTAGAGGAGGCACAGAGTCCTAGAGGAGGCATAGAGTCCTAGAGTCCGAGAGGAGGCATAGAGTCCTAGAGTCCTAGAGGAGGCATAGAGTCTTAGAGTCCTAGAGGAGGCATAGAATCTTAGAGTCCTAGAGGAGACATAGAGTCCTAGAGTCCTAGAGGAGGCATAGAGCCCTAGAGGAGGCATAGGGTCCTAGAGTCCTAGAGGAGTCCTAGAGTCCTAGAGGAGTCCTAGAGTCCTAGAGGAGTCCTAGAGTCCTAGAGGAGTCCTAGAGTCCTAGAGGAGTCCCAGAGTCGTAGAGGAGTCCCAGAGTCGTAGAGGAGTCCCAGAGTCCTAGAGGAGTCCTAGAGTCCTAGAGGAGGCACAGAGTCGTAGAGGAGGCACAGATTCGCAGAGGAGGCACAGAGTCGTAGAGGAGGCACAGAGTCGTAGAGGAGGCACAGAGTCGTAGAGGAGGTATAGAGTCCTAGAGGAGGCACAGAGTCCTAGAGGAGGCACAGAGTCCTAGAGGAGGCACAGAGTCCTAGAGGAGGCACAGAGTCCTAGAGGAGGCACAGAGTCCTAGAGGAGGCACAGAGTCCTAAAGGAGGCACAGAGTCCTAAAGGAGGCACAGAGTCCTAAAGGAGGCACAGAGTCCTAGAGGAGGCACAGAGTCCTAGAGGAGGCACAGAGTCCTAGAGGAGGCACAGAGTCCTAGAGGAGGCACAGAGTCCTAGAGGAGGCACAGAGTCCTAGAGGAGGCACAGAGTCCTAGAGGAGGCACAGAGTCCTAGAGGAGGCACAGAGTCCTAGAGGAGGCACAGAGTCCTAGAGGAGACACAGAGTCCTAGAGGAGGCACAGAGTCCTAGAGGAGGCATAGAGTCCTAGAGGAGGCATAGAGTCCTAGAGGAGGCATAGAGTCCCAGAGAAGGCATAGAGTCCCAGAGGAGGCATAGAGTCCTAGAGTCCTAGAGGAGGCGTAGAGTCCTAGAGGAGGCGTAGAGTCCTAGAGGAGGCGTAGAGTCCTAAGGGAGGCGTAGAGTCCTAGAGGAGGCACAGAGTCCTAGAGGAGGCACAGAGTCCTAGAGGAGGCACAGAGTCCAAGAGGAGGCACAGAGTCCAAGAGGAGGCACAGAGTCCAAGAGGAGGCACATAGACCTGGAGGAGGCACAGAGTCCTGGAGGAGGCACAGAGTCCTAGAGGAGGCACAGAGTCCTGGAGGAGGCACAGAGTCCTGTAGGAGGCACAGAGTCCTGGAGGAGGCACAGAGTCCTGGAGGAGGCACAGAGTCCTGGAGGAGGCACAGAGTCCTGGAGGAGGCACAGAGTCCTGGAGGAGGCCTAGAGTCCTGGAGGAGGCCTAGAGTCCTGGAGGAGGCCTAGAGTCCTGGAGGAGGCCTAGAGTCCTGGAGGAGGCCTAGAGTCCTGGAGGAGGCCTAGAGTCCTAGAGGAGGCATAGAGTCCTAGAGGAGGCCTAGAGTCCAAGAGTAGGCCTAGAGTCCTAGAGGAGGCCTAGAGTCCTAGAGGAGGCCTAGAGTCCTAGAGGAGGCCTAGAGTCCTAGAGGAGGCCTAGAGTCCTAGAGGAGGCCTAGAGTCCTAGAGGAGGCCTAGAGTCCTAGAGGAGGCATAGAGTCCTAGATGAGTCCTAGAGGAGGCATAGATTCCTAGAGTCCTAGAGGAGGCATAGAGTCCTAGAGTCCTAGAGGAGGCATAGAGTCCTAGAGGAGGCATAGGGTCCTAGAGCCCTAGAGGAGGCACAGAGTCCTAGAGGAGGCCTAGAGTCCTAGAGGAGGCACAGAGTCCTAGAGGAGGCACAGAGTCCTAGTGGAGGCACAGAGTCCTAGAGGAGGCACAGTGTCCTAGAGGAGGCACAGAGTCCTAGAGGAGGCACAGAGTCCTAGAGGAGGCATAGAGTCCTAGACTCCTAGAGGAGGCATAGAGTCTTAGAGTCCTAGAGGAGGCATAGAATCTTAGAGTCCTAGAGGAGACATAGAGTCCTAGAGTCCTAGAGGAGGCATAGAGCCCTAGAGGAGGCATAGGGTCCTAGAGTCCTAGAGGAGTCCTAGAGTCCTAGAGGAGTCCTAGAGTCCTAGAGGAGTCCTAGAGTCCTAGAGGAGTCCCAGAGTCGTAGAGGAGTCCCAGAGTCGTAGAGGAGTCCCAGAGTCGTAGAGGAGTCCCAGAGTCCTAGAGGAGTCCTAGAGTCCTAGAGGAGGCACAGAGTCGTAGAGGAGGCACAGAGTCGTAGAGGAGGCACAGAGTCGTAGAGGAGGCACAGAGTCGTAGAGGAGGCACAGAGTCGTAGAGGAGGCACAGAGTCGTAGAGGAGGTATAGAGTCGTAGAGGAGGCACAGAGTCCTAGAGGAGGCACAGAGTCCTAGAGGAGGCACAGAGTCCTAGAGGAGGCACAGAGTCCTAGAGGAGGCACAGAGTCCTAGAGGAGGCACAGAGTCCTAGAGGAGGCACAGAGTCCGAGAGGAGGCACAGAGTCCTAGAGGAGGCACAGAGTCCTAAAGGAGGCACAGAGTCCTAGAGGAGGCCTAGAGTCCTAGAGGAGGCCTAGAGTGCTAGAGGAGGCCTAGAGTCCTAGAGGAGGCAGAGAGTCCTAGAGGAGGCAGAGAGTCCTAGAGGGGGCACAGAGTCCTAGAGGAGGCACAGAGTCCTAGAGGAGGCACAGAGTCCTAGAGGAGGCACAGAGTCCTAGAGGAGGCACAGAGTCCTAGAGGAGGCACAGAGTCCTAGAGGAGGCACAGAGTCCTAGAGGAGGCACAGAGTCCTAGAGGAGGCACAGAGTCCTAGAGGAGGCACAGAGTCCTAGAGGAGGCACAGAGTCCTAGAGGAGGCACAGAGTCCTAGAGGAGGCACAGAGTCCTAGAGGAGGCCTAGAGTCCTGGAGGAGGCCTAGAGTCCTAGAGGAGGCCTAGAGTCCTAGAGGAGGCCTAGAGTCCAAGAGTAGGCCTAGAGTCCTAGAGGAGGCCTAGAGTCCTAGAGGAGGCCTAGAGTCCTAGAGGAGGCCTAGAGTCCTAGAGGAGGTCTAGAGTCCTAGAGGAGGCCTAGAGTCCTAGAGGAGGCCTAGAGTCCTAGAGGAGGCATAGAGTCCTAGAGGAGGCCTAGAGGAGGCATAGATTCCTAGAGTCCTAGAGGAGGCATACAGTCCTAGAGTCCTAGAGGAGGCATAGAGTCCTAGAGGAGGCATAGGGTCCTAGAGCCCTAGAGGAGGCACAGAGTCCTAGAGGAGGCCTAGAGTCCTAGAGGAGGCACAGAGTCCTAGAGGAGGCACAGAGTCCTAGTGGAGGCACAGAGTCCTAGAGGAGGCACAGTGTCCTAGAGGAGGCACAGAGTCCTAGAGGAGGCACAGAGTCCTAGAGGAGGCACAGAGTCCTAGAGGAGGCATAGAGTCCTAGAGTCCTAGAGGAGGCATAGAGTCCTAGAGTCCTAGAGGAGGCATAGAGTCTTAGAGTCGTAGAGGAGGCATAGAATCTTAGAGTCCTAGAGGAGACATAGAGTCCTAGAGTCCTAGAGGAGGCATAGAGCCCTAGAGGAGGCATAGGGTCCTAGAGTCCTAGAGGAGTCCTAGAGTCCTAGAGGAGTCCTAGAGTCCTAGAGGAGTCCTAGAGTCCTAGAGGAGTCCTAGAGTCCTAGAGGAGTCCCAGAGTCGTAGAGGAGTCCCAGAGTCGTAGAGGAGTCCCAGAGTCGTAGAGGAGTCCCAGAGTCCTAGAGGAGTCCTAGAGTCCTAGAGGAGGCACAGAGTCGTAGAGGAGGCACAGAGTCGTAGAGGAGGCACAGAGTCGTAGAGGAGGCACAGAGTCGTAGAGGAGGCACAGAGTCGTAGAGGAGGCACAGAGTCGTAGAGGAGGTATAGAGTCGTAGAGGAGGCACAGAGTCCTAGAGGAGGCACAGAGTCCTAGAGGAGGCACAGAGTCCTAGAGGAGGCACAGAGTCCTAGAGGAGGCACAGAGTCCTAGAGGAGGCACAGAGTCCTAGAGGAGGCACAGAGTCCTAGAGGAGGCACAGAGTCCTAGAGGAGGCACAGAGTCCTAAAGGAGGCACAGAGTCCTAGAGGAGGCACAGAGTCCTAGAGGAGGCACAGAGTCCTAGAGGAGGCACAGAGTCCTAGAGGAGGCAGAGAGTCCTAGAGGAGGCAGAGAGTCCTAGAGGAGGCACAGAGTCCCAGAGGAGGCACAGAGTCCTAGAGGAGGCACAGAGTCCTAGAGGAGGCCTAGAGTCCTAGAGGAGGCACAGAGTCCTAGAGGAGGCACAGAGTCCTAGAGGAGGCACAGAGTCCTAGAGGAGGCACAGAGTCCTAGAGGAGGCACAGAGTCCTAGAGGAGGCACAGAGTCCTAGAGGAGGCACAGAGTCCTAGAGGAGGCACAGAGTCCTAGAGGAGGCACAGAGTCCTAGAGGAGGCACAGAGTCCTAGAGGAGGCCTAGAGTCCTGGAGGAGGCCTAGAGTCCTGGAGGAGGCCTAGAGTCCTAGAGGAGGCCTAGAGTCCAAGAGTAGGCCTAGAGTCCAAGAGTAGGCCTAGAGTCCTAGAGGAGGCCTAGAGTCCTAGAGGAGGCCTAGAGTCCTAGAGGAGGCCTAGAGTCCTAGAGGAGGCCTAGAGTCCTAGAGGAGGCATAGAGTCCTAGATGAGTCCTAGAGGAGGCATAGATTCCTAGAGTCCTAGAGGAGGCATACAGTCCTAGAGTCCTAGAGGAGGCATAGAGTCCTAGAGGAGGCATAGGGTCCTAGAGCCCTAGAGGAGGCACAGAGTCCTAGAGGAGGCCTAGAGTCCTAGAGGAGGCACAGAGTCCTAGAGGAGGCACAGAGTCCTAGTGGAGGCACAGAGTCCTAGAGGAGGCACAGTGTCCTAGAGGAGGCACAGAGTCCTAGAGGAGGCACAGAGTCCTAGAGGAGGCATAGAGTCCTAGACTCCTAGAGGAGGCATAGAGTCCTAGAGTCCTAGAGGAGGCATAGAGTCTTAGAGTCGTAGAGGAGGCATAGAATCTTAGAGTCCTAGAGGAGACATAGAGTCCTAGAGTCCTAGAGGAGGCATAGAGCCCTAGAGGAGGCATAGGGTCCTAGAGTCCTAGAGGAGTCCTAGAGTCCTAGAGGAGTCCTAGAGTCCTAGAGGAGTCCTAGAGTCCTAGAGGAGTCCCAGAGTCGTAGAGGAGTCCCAGAGTCGTAGAGGAGTCCCAGAGTCCTAGAGGAGTCCTAGAGTCCTAGAGGAGGCACAGAGTCGTAGAGGAGGCACAGAGTCCTAGAGGAGGCACAGAGTCCTAGAGGAGGCACAGAGTCCTAGAGGAGGCACAGAGTCCTAGAGGAGGCACAGAGTCCTAGAGGAGGCACAGAGTCGTAGAGGAGGTATAGAGTCCTAGAGGAGGCACAGAGTCCTAGAGGAGGCCTAGAGTCCTAGAGGAGGCCTAGAGTCCTAGAGGAGGCCTAGAGTCCTAGAGGAGGCCTAGAGTCCTAGAGGAGGCATAGAGTCCAAGAGTAGGCCTAGAGTCCTAGAGGAGGCCTAGAGTCCTAGAGGAGGCCTAGAGTCCTAGAGGAGGCCTAGAGTCCTAGAGGAGGCCTAGAGTCCTAGAGGAGGCCTAGAGTCCTAGAGGAGGCCTAGAGTCCTAGAGGAGGCATAGAGTCCTAGAGGAGGCCTAGAGGAGGCATAGATTCCTAGAGTCCTAGAGGAGGCATACAGTCCTAGAGTCCTAGAGGAGGCATAGAGTCCTAGAGGAGGCATAGGGTCCTAGAGCCCTAGAGGAGGCACAGAGTCCTAGAGGAGGCCTAGAGTCCTAGAGGAGGCACAGAGTCCTAGAGGAGGCACAGAGTCCTAGTGGAGGCACAGAGTCCTAGAGGAGGCACAGTGTCCTAGAGGAGGCACAGAGTCCTAGAGGAGGCACAGAGTCCTAGAGGAGGCACAGAGTCCTAGAGGAGGCATAGAGTCCTAGAGTCCTAGAGGAGGCATAGAGTCCTAGAGTCCTAGAGGAGGCATAGAGTCTTAGAGTCGTAGAGGAGGCATAGAATCTTAGAGTCCTAGAGGAGACATAGAGTCCTAGAGTCCTAGAGGAGGCATAGAGCCCTAGAGGAGGCATAGGGTCCTAGAGTCCTAGAGGAGTCCTAGAGTCCTAGAGGAGTCCTAGAGTCCTAGAGGAGTCCTAGAGTCCTAGAGGAGTCCCAGAGTCGTAGAGGAGTCCCAGAGTCGTAGAGGAGTCCCAGAGTCGTAGAGGAGTCCCAGAGTCCTAGAGGAGTCCTAGAGTCCTAGAGGAGGCACAGAGTCGTAGAGGAGGCACAGAGTCGTAGAGGAGGCACAGAGTCGTAGAGGAGGCACAGAGTCGTAGAGGAGGCACAGAGTCGTAGAGGAGGCACAGAGTCGTAGAGGAGGTATAGAGTCGTAGAGGAGGCACAGAGTCCTAGAGGAGGCACAGAGTCCTAGAGGAGGCACAGAGTCCTAGAGGAGGCACAGAGTCCTAGAGGAGGCACAGAGTCCTAGAGGAGGCACAGAGTCCTAGAGGAGGCACAGAGTCCTAGAGGAGGCACAGAGTCCTAAAGGAGGCACAGAGTCCTAGAGGAGGCACAGAGTCCTAGAGGAGGCACAGAGTCCTAGAGGAGGCACAGAGTCCTAGAGGAGGCAGAGAGTCCTAGAGGAGGCAGAGAGTCCTAGAGGAGGCACAGAGTCCCAGAGGAGGCACAGAGTCCTAGAGGAGGCACAGAGTCCTAGAGGAGGCCTAGAGTCCTAGAGGAGGCACAGAGTCCTAGAGGAGGCACAGAGTCCTAGAGGAGGCACAGAGTCCTAGAGGAGGCACAGAGTCCTAGAGGAGGCACAGAGTCCTAGAGGAGGCACAGAGTCCTAGAGGAGGCACAGAGTCCTAGAGGAGGCACAGAGTCCTAGAGGAGGCACAGAGTCCTAGAGGAGGCACAGAGTCCTAGAGGAGGCCTAGAGTCCTGGAGGAGGCCTAGAGTCCTAGAGGAGGCCTAGAGTCCTAGAGGAGGCCTAGAGTCCAAGAGTAGGCCTAGAGTCCTAGAGGAGGCCTAGAGTCCTAGAGGAGGCCTAGAGTCCTAGAGGAGGCCTAGAGTCCTAGAGGAGGCCTAGAGTCCTAGAGGAGGCCTAGAGTCCTAGAGGAGGCCTAGAGTCCTAGAGGAGGCCTAGAGTCCTAGAGGAGGCATAGAGTCCTAGATGAGTCCTAGAGGAGGCATAGATTCCTAGAGTCCTAGAGGAGGCATACAGTCCTAGAGTCCTAGAGGAGGCATAGAGTCCTAGAGGAGGCATAGGGTCCTAGAGCCCTAGAGGAGGCACAGAGTCCTAGAGGAGGCCTAGAGTCCTAGAGGAGGCATAGAGTCCTAGAGGAGGCCTAGAGGAGGCATAGATTCCTAGAGTCCTAGAGGAGGCATACAGTCCTAGAGTCCTAGAGGAGGCATAGAGTCCTAGAGGAGGCATAGGGTCCTAGAGCCCTAGAGGAGGCACAGAGTCCTAGAGGAGGCCTAGAGTCCTAGAGGAGGCACAGAGTCCTAGAGGTGGCACAGAGTCCTAGAGGAGGCACAGTGTCCTAGAGGAGGCACAGAGTCCTAGAGGAGGCACAGAGTCCTAGAGGAGGCACAGAGTCCTAGAGGAGGCATAGAGTCCTAGAGTCCTAGAGGAGGCATAGAGTCCTAGAGTCCTAGAGGAGGCATAGAGTCTTAGAGTCGTAGAGGAGGCATAGAATCTTAGAGTCCTAGAGGAGACATAGAGTCCTAGAGTCCTAGAGGAGGCATAGAGCCCTAGAGGAGGCATAGGGTCCTAGAGTCCTAGAGGAGTCCTAGAGTCCTAGAGGAGTCCTAGAGTCCTAGAGGAGTCCTAGAGTCCTAGAGGAGTCCTAGAGTCCTAGAGGAGTCCCAGAGTCGTAGAGGAGTCCCAGAGTCGTAGAGGAGTCCCAGAGTCGTAGAGGAGTCCCAGAGTCCTAGAGGAGTCCTAGAGTCCTAGAGGAGGCACAGAGTCGTAGAGGAGGCACAGAGTCGTAGAGGAGGCACAGAGTCGTAGAGGAGGCACAGAGTCGTAGAGGAGGCACAGAGTCGTAGAGGAGGCACAGAGTCGTAGAGGAGGTATAGAGTCGTAGAGGAGGCACAGAGTCCTAGAGGAGGCACAGAGTCCTAGAGGAGGCACAGAGTCCTAGAGGAGGCACAGAGTCCTAGAGGAGGCACAGAGTCCTAGAGGAGGCACAGAGTCCTAGAGGAGGCACAGAGTCCTAGAGGAGGCACAGAGTCCTAAAGGAGGCACAGAGTCCTAGAGGAGGCACAGAGTCCTAGAGGAGGCACAGAGTCCTAGAGGAGGCACAGAGTCCTAGAGGAGGCAGAGAGTCCTAGAGGAGGCAGAGAGTCCTAGAGGAGGCACAGAGTCCCAGAGGAGGCACAGAGTCCTAGAGGAGGCACAGAGTCCTAGAGGAGGCCTAGAGTCCTAGAGGAGGCACAGAGTCCTAGAGGAGGCACAGAGTCCTAGAGGAGGCACAGAGTCCTAGAGGAGGCACAGAGTCCTAGAGGAGGCACAGAGTCCTAGAGGAGGCACAGAGTCCTAGAGGAGGCACAGAGTCCTAGAGGAGGCACAGAGTCCTAGAGGAGGCACAGAGTCCTAGAGGAGGCACAGAGTCCTAGAGGAGGCACAGAGTCCTAGAGGAGGCCTAGAGTCCTGGAGGAGGCCTAGAGTCCTGGAGGAGGCCTAGAGTCCTAGAGGAGGCCTAGAGTCCAAGAGTAGGCCTAGAGTCCTAGAGGAGGCCTAGAGTCCTAGAGGAGGCCTAGAGTCCTAGAGGAGGCCTAGAGTCCTAGAGGAGGCCTAGAGTCCTAGAGGAGGCCTAGAGTCCTAGAGGAGGCATAGAGTCCTAGATGAGTCCTAGAGGAGGCATAGATTCCTAGAGTCCTAGAGGAGGCATACAGTCCTAGAGTCCTAGAGGAGGCATAGAGTCCTAGAGGAGGCATAGGGTCCTAGAGCCCTAGAGGAGGCACAGAGTCCTAGAGGAGGCCTAGAGTCCTAGAGGAGGCACAGAGTCCTAGAGGAGGCACAGAGTCCTAGTGGAGGCACAGAGTCCTAGAGGAGGCACAGTGTCCTAGAGGAGGCACAGAGTCCTAGAGGAGGCACAGAGTCCTAGAGGAGGCATAGAGTCCTAGACTCCTAGAGGAGGCATAGAGTCCTAGAGTCCTAGAGGTGGCATAGAGTCTTAGAGTCGTAGAGGAGGCATAGAATCTTAGAGTCCTAGAGGAGACATAGAGTCCTAGAGTCCTAGAGGAGGCATAGAGCCCTAGAGGAGGCATAGGGTCCTAGAGTCCTAGAGGAGTCCTAGAGTCCTAGAGGAGTCCTAGAGTCCTAGAGGAGTCCTAGAGTCCTAGAGGAGTCCCAGAGTCGTAGAGGAGTCCCAGAGTCGTAGAGGAGTCCCAGAGTCCTAGAGGAGTCCTAGAGTCCTAGAGGAGGCACAGAGTCGTAGAGGAGGCACAGAGTCCTAGAGGAGGCACAGAGTCCTAGAGGAGGCACAGAGTCCTAGAGGAGGCACAGAGTCCTAGAGGAGGCACAGAGTCCTAGAGGAGGCACAGAGTCGTAGAGGAGGTATAGAGTCCTAGAGGAGGCACAGAGTCCTAGAGGAGGCCTAGAGTCCTAGAGGAGGCCTAGAGTCCTAGAGGAGGCCTAGAGTCCTAGAGGAGGCCTAGAGTCCTAGAGGAGGCATAGAGTCCAAGAGTAGGCCTAGAGTCCTAGAGGAGGCCTAGAGTCCTAGAGGAGGCCTAGAGTCCTAGAGGAGGCCTAGAGTCCTAGAGGAGGCCTAGAGTCCTAGAGGAGGCCTAGAGTCCTAGAGGAGGCCTAGAGTCCTAGAGGAGGCATAGAGTCCTAGAGGAGGCCTAGAGGAGGCATAGATTCCTAGAGTCCTAGAGGAGGCATACAGTCCTAGAGTCCTAGAGGAGGCATAGAGTCCTAGAGGAGGCATAGGGTCCTAGAGCCCTAGAGGAGGCACAGAGTCCTAGAGGAGGCCTAGAGTCCTAGAGGAGGCACAGAGTCCTAGAGGAGGCACAGAGTCCTAGTGGAGGCACAGAGTCCTAGAGGAGGCACAGTGTCCTAGAGGAGGCACAGAGTCCTAGAGGAGGCACAGAGTCCTAGAGGAGGCACAGAGTCCTAGAGGAGGCATAGAGTCCTAGAGTCCTAGAGGAGGCATAGAGTCCTAGAGTCCTAGAGGAGGCATAGAGTCTTAGAGTCGTAGAGGAGGCATAGAATCTTAGAGTCCTAGAGGAGACATAGAGTCCTAGAGTCCTAGAGGAGGCATAGAGCCCTAGAGGAGGCATAGGGTCCTAGAGTCCTAGAGGAGTCCTAGAGTCCTAGAGGAGTCCTAGAGTCCTAGAGGAGTCCTAGAGTCCTAGAGGAGTCCCAGAGTCGTAGAGGAGTCCCAGAGTCGTAGAGGAGTCCCAGAGTCGTAGAGGAGTCCCAGAGTCCTAGAGGAGTCCTAGAGTCCTAGAGGAGGCACAGAGTCGTAGAGGAGGCACAGAGTCGTAGAGGAGGCACAGAGTCGTAGAGGAGGCACAGAGTCGTAGAGGAGGCACAGAGTCGTAGAGGAGGCACAGAGTCGTAGAGGAGGTATAGAGTCGTAGAGGAGGCACAGAGTCCTAGAGGAGGCACAGAGTCCTAGAGGAGGCACAGAGTCCTAGAGGAGGCACAGAGTCCTAGAGGAGGCACAGAGTCCTAGAGGAGGCACAGAGTCCTAGAGGAGGCACAGAGTCCTAGAGGAGGCACAGAGTCCTAAAGGAGGCACAGAGTCCTAGAGGAGGCACAGAGTCCTAGAGGAGGCACAGAGTCCTAGAGGAGGCACAGAGTCCTAGAGGAGGCAGAGAGTCCTAGAGGAGGCAGAGAGTCCTAGAGGAGGCACAGAGTCCCAGAGGAGGCACAGAGTCCTAGAGGAGGCACAGAGTCCTAGAGGAGGCCTAGAGTCCTAGAGGAGGCACAGAGTCCTAGAGGAGGCACAGAGTCCTAGAGGAGGCACAGAGTCCTAGAGGAGGCACAGAGTCCTAGAGGAGGCACAGAGTCCTAGAGGAGGCACAGAGTCCTAGAGGAGGCACAGAGTCCTAGAGGAGGCACAGAGTCCTAGAGGAGGCACAGAGTCCTAGAGGAGGCACAGAGTCCTAGAGGAGGCACAGAGTCCTAGAGGAGGCCTAGAGTCCTGGAGGAGGCCTAGAGTCCTAGAGGAGGCCTAGAGTCCTAGAGGAGGCCTAGAGTCCAAGAGTAGGCCTAGAGTCCTAGAGGAGGCCTAGAGTCCTAGAGGAGGCCTAGAGTCCTAGAGGAGGCCTAGAGTCCTAGAGGAGGCCTAGAGTCCTAGAGGAGGCCTAGAGTCCTAGAGGAGGCCTAGAGTCCTAGAGGAGGCCTAGAGTCCTAGAGGAGGCATAGAGTCCTAGATGAGTCCTAGAGGAGGCATAGATTCCTAGAGTCCTAGAGGAGGCATACAGTCCTAGAGTCCTAGAGGAGGCATAGAGTCCTAGAGGAGGCATAGGGTCCTAGAGCCCTAGAGGAGGCACAGAGTCCTAGAGGAGGCCTAGAGTCCTAGAGGAGGCACAGAGTCCTAGAGGAGGCACAGAGTCCTAGTGGAGGCACAGAGTCCTAGAGGAGGCACAGAGTCCTAGAGGAGGCACAGAGTCCTAGAGGAGGCATAGAGTCCTAGACTCCTAGAGGAGGCATAGAGTCCTAGAGTCCTAGAGGAGGCATAGAGTCTTAGAGTCGTAGAGGAGGCATAGAATCTTAGAGTCCTAGAGGAGACATAGAGTCCTAGAGTCCTAGAGGAGGCATAGAGCCCTAGAGGAGGCATAGGGTCCTAGAGTCCTAGAGGAGTCCTAGAGTCCTAGAGGAGTCCTAGAGTCCTAGAGGAGTCCTAGAGTCCTAGAGGAGTCCCAGAGTCGTAGAGGAGTCCCAGAGTCGTAGAGGAGTCCCAGAGTCCTAGAGGAGTCCTAGAGTCCTAGAGGAGGCACAGAGTCGTAGAGGAGGCACAGAGTCGTAGAGGAGGCACAGAGTCGTAGAGGAGGCACAGAGTCGTAGAGGAGGCACAGAGTCGTAGAGGAGGCACAGAGTCGTAGAGGAGGTATAGAGTCCTAGAGGAGGCACAGAGTCCTAGAGGAGGCCTAGAGTCCTAGAGGAGGCCTAGAGTCCTAGAGGAGGCCTAGAGTCCTAGAGGAGGCCTAGAGTCCTAGAGGAGGCATAGACTCCCAGAGTCCTAGAGGAGGCATAGAGTCCTAGAGTCCTAGAGGAGGCATAGAGTCCTAGAGTCCTAGAGGAGGCATAGAGTCCTAGAGTCCTAGAGGAGGCCTAGAGTCCTAGAGGAGGCCTAGAGTCCTAGAGGAGGCCTAGAGTCCTAGAGGAGGCCTAGAGTCCTAGAGGAGGCCTAGAGTCCTAGAGGAGGCCTAGAGTCCTAGAGGAGGCCTAGAGTCCTAGAGGAGGCATAGAGTCCTAGAGGAGGCATAGAGTCCCAGAGTCCTAGAGGAGGCATAGAGTCCTAGAGTCCTTGAGGAGGGATAGAGTCCTAGAGTCCTACGGGAGTCCTAGAGTCCTACGGGAGTCCTAGAGTCCTACGGGAGTCCTAGAGTCCTAAGGGTGTCCTAGAGTCCTAAGGGAGTCCTAGAGTCCTAAGGGAGGCATAGAGTCCTAAGGGAGGCATAGAGTCTTAAGGGAGGCATAGAGTCCTAAGGGAGGCATAGAGTCCTAAGAGAGGCATAGAGTCCTAAGGGAGGCATAGATTCCTAGAGGAGTCCTATAGTCCTAGAGGAGTCCTATAGTCCTAGAGGAGTCCTATAGTCCTAGAGGAGTCCTAGAGTCCTAGAGGAGTCCTAGAGTCCTAGAGGAGTCCTAGAGTCCTAGAGTAGTCCTAGAGTCCTAGAGGAGTCCTAGAGTCCTAGAGGAGTCCTAGAGTCCCAGAAGAGTAATAGAGTCCTAAGGGAGTCCTAGAGTCCTAGAGGAGTCCTAGTGTCCTAGAGGAGGCCTAGAGTCCTAGAGGAGGCCTAGAGTCCTAAGGGAGGCCTCGAGTCCTAGAGGAGTCCTAGAGTCCGAGAGGAGTCCTAGAGTCCTAAGGGAGGCATAGAGTCCTAGAGGAGGCATACAGTCCTAAGGGAGGCATAGAGTCGCAGAGGAGGCATAGAGTCGCAGAGGAGGCATAGAGTCGCAGAGGAGGCATGGAGTCGCAGAGGAGGCATGGAGTCGCAGAGGAGGCATGGAGTCGCAGAGGAGGCATGGAGTCGCAGAGGAGGCATGGAGTCGCAGAGGAGGCATGGAGTCGCAGAGGAGGCATGGAGTCGCAGAGGAGGCATGGAGTCCTAGAGGCGGCATGGAGTCCTAGAGGCGGCATGGAGTCCTAGAGGCGGCGTAGAGTCCTAGAGGCGGCGTAGAGTCCTAGAGGCGGCGTAGAGTCGTAGAGGAGGCGTAGAGTCGTAGAGGAGGCGTAGAGTCGTAGAGGAGGCGTAGAGTCGTAGAGGAGGCGTAGAGTCGTAGAGGAGGCGTAGAGTCGTAGAGGAGGCGTAGAGTCGTAGAGGAGGCGTAGAGTCGTAGAGGAGGCGTAGAGTCGTAGAGGAGGCGTAGAGTCGTAGAGGAGGCGTAGAGTCGTAGAGGAGGCGTAGAGTCGTAGAGGAGGCGTAGAGTCGTAGAGGAGGCGTAGAGTCGTAGAGGAGGCACAGAGTCCTAGAGGAGGCACAGAGTCGTAGGGGAGGCACAGAGTCCTAGAGGAGGCACAGAGTCCTAGAGGAGGCACAGAGTCCCAGAGGAGGCATAGAGTCCTAGAGGAGGCATAGAGTCCTAGAGTCGTAGAGGAGGCGTAGAGTCCTAGAGGAGGCGTAGAGTCCTAGAGGAGGCGTAGAGTCCTAAGGGAGGCGTAGAGTCCTAAGGGAGGCGTAGAGTCCTAGAGGAGGCACAGAGTCCTAGAGGAGGCACAGAGTCCTAGAGGAGGCAGAGAGTCCAAGAGGAGGCACAGAGTCCAAGAGGAGGCACAGAGTCCAAGAGGAGGCACAGAGTCCAAGAGGAGGCACATAGACCTGGAGGAGGCACAGAGTCCTGGAGGAGGCACAGAGTCCTGGAGGAGGCACAGAGTCCTGGAGGAGGCACAGAGTCCTGGAGGAGGCACAGAGTCCTGGAGGAGGCCTAGAGTCCTGGAGGAGGCCTAGAGTCCTGGAGGAGGCCTAGAGTCCTGGAGGAGGCCTAGAGTCCTGGAGGAGGCCTAGAGTCCTGGAGGAGGCACAGAGTCCTGGAGGAGGCACAGAGTCCTGGAGGAGGCCTAGAGTCCTGGAGGAGGCCTAGAGTCCTGGAGGAGGCCTAGAGTCCTAGAGGAGGCCTAGAGTCCTAGAGGAGGCCTAGAGTCCAAGAGTAGGCCTAGAGTCCTAGAGGAGGCCTAGAGTCCTAGAGGAGGCCTAGAGTCCTAGAGGAGGCCTAGAGTCCTAGAGGAGGCCTAGAGTCCTAGAGGAGGCCTAGAGTCCTAGAGGAGGCCTAGAGTGCTAGAGGAGGCCTAGAGTCCTAGAGGAGGCCTAGAGTCCTAGAGGAGGCCTAGAGTCCTAGAGGAGGCCTAGAGTCCTAGAGGAGGCACAGAGTCCTAGAGGAGGCACAGAGTCCTAGTGGAGGCACAGAGTCCTAGAGGAGGCACAGAGTCCTAGAGGAGGCACAGAGTCCTAGAGGAGGCACAGAGTCCTAGAGGAGGCATAGAGTCCTAGAGTCCTAGAGGAGGCATAGAGTCCTAGAGTCCTAGAGGAGGCATAGAGTCTTAGAGTCCTAGAGGAGGCATAGAATCTTAGAGTCCTAGAGGAGACATAGAGTCCTAGAGTCCTAGAGGAGGCATAGAGCCCTAGAGGAGGCATAGGGTCCTAGAGTCCTAGAGGAGTCCTAGAGTCCTAGAGGAGTCCTAGAGTCCTAGAGGAGTCCTAGAGTCCTAGAGGAGTCCCAGAGTCGTAGAGGAGTCCCAGAGTCGTAGAGGAGTCCCAGAGTCCTAGAGGAGTCCTAGAGTCCTAGAGGAGGCACAGAGTCGTAGAGGAGGCACAGAGTCGTAGAGGAGGCACAGAGTCGTAGAGGAGGCACAGAGTCGTAGAGGAGGCACAGAGTCGTAGAGGAGGCACAGAGTCGTAGAGGAGGTATAGAGTCCTAGAGGAGGCACAGTGTCCTAGAGGAGGCACAGAGTCCTAGAGGAGGCACAGAGTCCTAGAGGAGGCACAGAGTCCTAGAGGAGGCACAGAGTCCTAGAGGAGGCACAGAGTCCTAAAGGAGGCACAGAGTCCTAAAGGAGGCACAGAGTCCTAAAGGAGGCACAGAGTCCTAGAGGAGGCACAGAGTCCTAGAGGAGGCACAGAGTCCTAGAGGAGGCACAGAGTCCTAGAGGAGGCACAGAGTCCTAGAGGAGGCACAGAGTCCTAGAGGAGGCACAGAGTCCTAGAGGAGGCACAGAGTCCTAGAGGAGGCACAGAGTCCTAGAGGAGACACAGAGTCCTAGAGGAGGCACAGCGTCCTAGAGGAGGCATAGAGTCCTAGAGGAGGCATAGAGTCCTAGAGGAGGCATAGAGTCCCAGAGGAGGCATAGAGTCCCAGAGGAGGCATAGAGTCCTAGAGTCCTAGAGGAGGCGTAGAGTCCTAGAGGAGGCGTAGAGTCCTAGCGGAGGCGTAGAGTCCTAAGGGAGGCGTAGAGTCCTAGAGGAGGCACAGAGTCCTAGAGGAGGCACAGAGTCCTAGAGGAGGCACAGAGTCCAAGAGGAGGCACAGAGTCCAAGAGGAGGCACAGAGTCCAAGAGGAGGCACATAGACCTGGAGGAGGCACAGAGTCCTGGAGGAGGCACAGAGTCCTGGAGGAGGCACAGAGTCCTGGAGGAGGCACAGAGTCCTGTAGGAGGCACAGAGTCCTGGAGGAGGCACAGAGTCCTGGAGGAGGCACAGAGTCCTGGAGGAGGCACAGAGTCCTGGAGGAGGCCTAGAGTCCTGGAGGAGGCCTAGAGTCCTGGAGGAGGCCTAGAGTCCTGGAGGAGGCCTAGAGTCCTGGAGGAGGCCTAGAGTCCTGGAGGAGGCCTAGAGTCCTGGAGGAGGCCTAGAGTCCTAGAGGAGGCATAGAGTCCTAGAGGAGGCCTAGAGTCCAAGAGTAGGCCTAGAGTCCTAGAGGAGGCCTAGAGTCCTAGAGGAGGCCTAGAGTCCTAGAGGAGGCCTAGAGTCCTAGAGGAGGCCTAGAGTCCTAGAGGAGGCATAGAGTCCTAGATGAGTCCTAGAGGAGGCATAGATTCCTAGAGTCCTAGAGGAGGCATAGAGTCCTAGAGTCCTAGAGGAGGCATAGAGTCCTAGAGGAGGCATAGGGTCCTAGAGCCCTAGAGGAGGCACAGAGTCCTCGAGGAGGCCTAGAGTCCTAGAGGAGGCACAGAGTCCTAGAGGAGGCACAGAGTCCTAGTGGAGGCACAGAGTCCTAGAGGAGGCACAGTGTCCTAGAGGAGGCACAGAGTCCTAGAGGAGGCACAGAGTCCTAGAGGAGGCATAGAGTCCTAGACTCCTAGAGGAGGCATAGAGTCCTAGAGTCCTAGAGGAGGCATAGAGTCTTAGAGTCGTAGAGGAGGCATAGAATCTTAGAGTCCTAGAGGAGACATAGAGTCCTAGAGTCCTAGAGGAGGCATAGAGCCCTAGAGGAGGCATAGGGTCCTAGAGTCCTAGAGGAGTCCTAGAGTCCTAGAGGAGTCCTAGAGTCCTAGAGGAGTCCTAGAGTCCTAGAGGAGTCCTAGAGTCCTAGAGGAGTCCCAGAGTCGTAGAGGAGTCCCAGAGTCGTAGAGGAGTCCCAGAGTCGTAGAGGAGTCCCAGAGTCCTAGAGGAGTCCTAGAGTCCTAGAGGAGGCACAGAGTCGTAGAGGAGGCACAGAGTCGTAGAGGAGGCACAGAGTCGTAGAGGAGGCACAGAGTCGTAGAGGAGGCACAGAGTCGTAGAGGAGGCACAGAGTCGTAGAGGAGGTATAGAGTCGTAGAGGAGGCACAGAGTCCTAGAGGAGGCACAGAGTCCTAGAGGAGGCACAGAGTCCTAGAGGAGGCACAGAGTCCTAGAGGAGGCACAGAGTCCTAGAGGAGGCACAGAGTCCTAGAGGAGGCACAGAGTCCTAGAGGAGGCACAGAGTCCTAAAGGAGGCACAGAGTCCTAGAGGAGGCACAGAGTCCTAGAGGAGGCACAGAGTCCTAGAGGAGGCACAGAGTCCTAGAGGAGGCACAGAGTCCTAGAGGAGGCAGAGAGTCCTAGAGGAGGCACAGAGTCCCAGAGGAGGCACAGAGTCCTAGAGGAGGCACAGAGTCCTAGAGGAGGCCTAGAGTCCTAGAGGAGGCACAGAGTCCTAGAGGAGGCACAGAGTCCTAGAGGAGGCACAGAGTCCTAGAGGAGGCACAGAGTCCTAGAGGAGGCACAGAGTCCTAGAGGAGGCACAGAGTCCTAGAGGAGGCACAGAGTCCTAGAGGAGGCACAGAGTCCTAGAGGAGGCACAGAGTCCTAGAGGAGGCCTAGAGTCCTGGAGGAGGCCTAGAGTCCTGGAGGAGGCCTAGAGTCCTAGAGGAGGCCTAGAGTCCAAGAGTAGGCCTAGAGTCCAAGAGTAGGCCTAGAGTCCTAGAGGAGGCCTAGAGTCCTAGAGGAGGCCTAGAGTCCTAGAGGAGGCCTAGAGTCCTAGAGGAGGCCTAGAGTCCTAGAGGAGGCCTAGAGTCCTAGAGGAGGCCTAGAGTCCTAGAGGAGGCATAGAGTCCTAGATGAGTCCTAGAGGAGGCATAGATTCCTAGAGTCCTAGAGGAGGCATACAGTCCTAGAGTCCTAGAGGAGGCATAGAGTCCTAGAGGAGGCATAGGGTCCTAGAGCCCTAGAGGAGGCACAGAGTCCTAGAGGAGGCCTAGAGTCCTAGAGGAGGCACAGAGTCCTAGAGGAGGCACAGAGTCCTAGTGGAGGCACAGAGTCCTAGAGGAGGCACAGTGTCCTAGAGGAGGCACAGAGTCCTAGAGGAGGCACAGAGTCCTAGAGGAGGCATAGAGTCCTAGACTCCTAGAGGAGGCATAGAGTCCTAGAGTCCTAGAGGAGGCATAGAGTCTTAGAGTCGTAGAGGAGGCATAGAATCTTAGAGTCCTAGAGGAGACATAGAGTCCTAGAGTCCTAGAGGAGGCATAGAGCCCTAGAGGAGGCATAGGGTCCTAGAGTCCTAGAGGAGTCCTAGAGTCCTAGAGGAGTCCTAGAGTCCTAGAGGAGTCCTAGAGTCCTAGAGGAGTCCCAGAGTCGTAGAGGAGTCCCAGAGTCGTAGAGGAGTCCCAGAGTCCTAGAGGAGTCCTAGAGTCCTAGAGGAGGCACAGAGTCCTAGAGGAGGCACAGAGTCCTAGAGGAGGCACAGAGTCCTAGAGGAGGCACAGAGTCCTAGAGGAGGCACAGAGTCCTAGAGGAGGCACAGAGTCCTAGAGGAGGCACAGAGTCGTAGAGGAGGTATAGAGTCCTAGAGGAGGCACAGAGTCCTAGAGGAGGCCTAGAGTCCTAGAGGAGGCCTAGAGTCCTAGAGGAGGCCTAGAGTCCTAGAGGAGGCCTAGAGTCCTAGAGGAGGCATAGAGTCCAAGAGTAGGCCTAGAGTCCTAGAGGAGGCCTAGAGTCCTAGAGGAGGCCTAGAGTCCTAGAGGAGGCCTAGAGTCCTAGAGGAGGCCTAGAGTCCTAGAGGAGGCCTAGAGTCCTAGAGGAGGCCTAGAGTCCTAGAGGAGGCCTAGAGTCCTAGAGGAGGCATAGAGTCCTAGAGGAGGCCTAGAGGAGGCATAGATTCCTAGAGTCCTAGAGGAGGCATACAGTCCTAGAGTCCTAGAGGAGGCATAGAGTCCTAGAGGAGGCATAGGGTCCTAGAGCCCTAGAGGAGGCACAGAGTCCTAGAGGAGGCCTAGAGTCCTAGAGGAGGCACAGAGTCCTAGAGGAGGCACAGAGTCCTAGTGGAGGCACAGAGTCCTAGAGGAGGCACAGTGTCCTAGAGGAGGCACAGAGTCCTAGAGGAGGCACAGAGTCCTAGAGGAGGCACAGAGTCCTAGAGGAGGCATAGAGTCCTAGAGTCCTAGAGGAGGCATAGAGTCCTAGAGTCCTAGAGGAGGCATAGAGTCTTAGAGTCGTAGAGGAGGCATAGAATCTTAGAGTCCTAGAGGAGACATAGAGTCCTAGAGTCCTAGAGGAGGCATAGAGCCCTAGAGGAGGCATAGGGTCCTAGAGTCCTAGAGGAGTCCTAGAGTCCTAGAGGAGTCCTAGAGTCCTAGAGGAGTCCTAGAGTCCTAGAGGAGTCCCAGAGTCGTAGAGGAGTCCCAGAGTCGTAGAGGAGTCCCAGAGTCGTAGAGGAGTCCCAGAGTCCTAGAGGAGTCCTAGAGTCCTAGAGGAGGCACAGAGTCGTAGAGGAGGCACAGAGTCGTAGAGGAGGCACAGAGTCGTAGAGGAGGCACAGAGTCGTAGAGGAGGCACAGAGTCGTAGAGGAGGCACAGAGTCGTAGAGGAGGTATAGAGTCGTAGAGGAGGCACAGAGTCCTAGAGGAGGCACAGAGTCCTAGAGGAGGCACAGAGTCCTAGAGGAGGCACAGAGTCCTAGAGGAGGCACAGAGTCCTAGAGGAGGCACAGAGTCCTAGAGGAGGCACAGAGTCCTAGAGGAGGCACAGAGTCCTAAAGGAGGCACAGAGTCCTAGAGGAGGCACAGAGTCCTAGAGGAGGCACAGAGTCCTAGAGGAGGCACAGAGTCCTAGAGGAGGCAGAGAGTCCTAGAGGAGGCAGAGAGTCCTAGAGGAGGCACAGAGTCCCAGAGGAGGCACAGAGTCCTAGAGGAGGCACAGAGTCCTAGAGGAGGCCTAGAGTCCTAGAGGAGGCACAGAGTCCTAGAGGAGGCACAGAGTCCTAGAGGAGGCACAGAGTCCTAGAGGAGGCACAGAGTCCTAGAGGAGGCACAGAGTCCTAGAGGAGGCACAGAGTCCTAGAGGAGGCACAGAGTCCTAGAGGAGGCACAGAGTCCTAGAGGAGGCACAGAGTCCTAGAGGAGGCACAGAGTCCTAGAGGAGGCCTAGAGTCCTGGAGGAGGCCTAGAGTTCTAGAGGAGGCCTAGAGTCCTAGAGGAGGCCTAGAGTCCAAGAGTAGGCCTAGAGTCCTAGAGGAGGCCTAGAGTCCTAGAGGAGGCCTAGAGTCCTAGAGGAGGCCTAGAGTCCTAGAGGAGGCCTAGAGTCCTAGAGGAGGCCTAGAGTCCTAGAGGAGGCCTAGAGTCCTAGAGGAGGCCTAGAGACCTAGAGGAGGCATAGAGTCCTAGATGAGTCCTAGAGGAGGCATAGATTCCTAGAGTCCTAGAGGAGGCATACAGTCCTAGAGTCCTAGAGGAGGCATAGAGTCCTAGAGGAGGCATAGGGTCCTAGAGCCCTAGAGGAGGCACAGAGTCCTAGAGGAGGCCTAGAGTCCTAGAGGAGGCACAGAGTCCTAGAGGAGGCACAGAGTCCTAGTGGAGGCACAGAGTCCTAGAGGAGGCACAGTGTCCTAGAGGAGGCACAGAGTCCTAGAGGAGGCACAGAGTCCTAGAGGAGGCATAGAGTCCTAGACTCCTAGAGGAGGCATAGAGTCCTAGAGTCCTAGAGGAGGCATAGAGTCTTAGAGTCGTAGAGGAGGCATAGAATCTTAGAGTCCTAGAGGAGACATAGAGTCCTAGAGTCCTAGAGGAGGCATAGAGCCCTAGAGGAGGCATAGGGTCCTAGAGTCCTAGAGGAGTCCTAGAGTCCTAGAGGAGTCCTAGAGTCCTAGAGGAGTCCTAGAGTCCTAGAGGAGTCCCAGAGTCGTAGAGGAGTCCCAGAGTCGTAGAGGAGTCCCAGAGTCCTAGAGGAGTCCTAGAGTCCTAGAGGAGGCACAGAGTCGTAGAGGAGGCACAGAGTCGTAGAGGAGGCACAGAGTCGTAGAGGAGGCACAGAGTCGTAGAGGAGGCACAGAGTCGTAGAGGAGGCACAGAGTCGTAGAGGAGGTATAGAGTCCTAGAGGAGGCACAGAGTCCTAGAGGAGGCCTAGAGTCCTAGAGGAGGCCTAGAGTCCTAGAGGAGGCCTAGAGTCCTAGAGGAGGCCTAGAGTCCTAGAGGAGGCATAGACTCCCAGAGTCCTAGAGGAGGCATAGAGTCCTAGAGTCCTAGAGGAGGCATAGAGTCCTAGAGTCCTAGAGGAGGCATAGAGTCCTAGAGTCCTAGAGGAGGCCTAGAGTCCTAGAGGAGGCCTAGAGTCCTAGAGGAGGCCTAGAGTCCTAGAGGAGGCCTAGAGTCCTAGAGGAGGCCTAGAGTCCTAGAGGAGGCCTAGAGTCCTAGAGGAGGCCTAGAGTCCTAGAGGAGGCATAGAGTCCTAGAGGAGGCATAGAGTCCCAGAGTCCTAGAGGAGGCATAGAGTCCTAGAGTCCTTGAGGAGGGATAGAGTCCTAGAGTCCTACGGGAGTCCTAGAGTCCTACGGGAGTCCTAGAGTCCTACGGGAGTCCTAGAGTCCTAAGGGTGTCCTAGAGTCCTAAGGGAGTCCTAGAGTCCTAAGGGAGGCATAGAGTCCTAAGGGAGGCATAGAGTCTTAAGGGAGGCATAGAGTCCTAAGGGAGGCATAGAGTCCTAAGAGAGGCATAGAGTCCTAAGGGAGGCATAGATTCCTAGAGGAGTCCTATAGTCCTAGAGGAGTCCTATAGTCCTAGAGGAGTCCTATAGTCCTAGAGGAGTCCTAGAGTCCTAGAGGAGTCCTAGAGTCCTAGAGGAGTCCTAGAGTCCTAGAGTAGTCCTAGAGTCCTAGAGGAGTCCTAGAGTCCTAGAGGAGTCCTAGAGTCCCAGAAGAGTAATAGAGTCCTAAGGGAGTCCTAGAGTCCTAGAGGAGTCCTAGTGTCCTAGAGGAGGCCTAGAGTCCTAGAGGAGGCCTAGAGTCCTAAGGGAGGCCTCGAGTCCTAGAGGAGTCCTAGAGTCCGAGAGGAGTCCTAGAGTCCTAAGGGAGGCATAGAGTCCTAGAGGAGGCATACAGTCCTAAGGGAGGCATAGAGTCGCAGAGGAGGCATAGAGTCGCAGAGGAGGCATAGAGTCGCAGAGGAGGCATGGAGTCGCAGAGGAGGCATGGAGTCGCAGAGGAGGCATGGAGTCGCAGAGGAGGCATGGAGTCGCAGAGGAGGCATGGAGTCGCAGAGGAGGCATGGAGTCGCAGAGGAGGCATGGAGTCGCAGAGGAGGCATGGAGTCCTAGAGGCGGCATGGAGTCCTAGAGGCGGCATGGAGTCCTAGAGGCGGCGTAGAGTCCTAGAGGCGGCGTAGAGTCGTAGAGGAGGCGTAGAGTCGTAGAGGAGGCGTAGAGTCGTAGAGGAGGCGTAGAGTCGTAGAGGAGGCGTAGAGTCGTAGAGGAGGCGTAGAGTCGTAGAGGAGGCGTAGAGTCGTAGAGGAGGCGTAGAGTCGTAGAGGAGGCGTAGAGTCGTAGAGGAGGCGTAGAGTCGTAGAGGAGGCGTAGAGTCGTAGAGGAGGCGTAGAGTCGTAGAGGAGGCGTAGAGTCGTAGAGGAGGCGTAGAGTCGTAGAGGAGGCACAGAGTCCTAGAGGAGGCACAGAGTCGTAGGGGAGGCACAGAGTCCTAGAGGAGGCACAGAGTCCTAGAGGAGGCACAGAGTCCCAGAGGAGGCATAGAGTCCTAGAGGAGGCATAGAGTCCTAGAGTCGTAGAGGAGGCGTAGAGTCCTAGAGGAGGCGTAGAGTCCTAGAGGAGGCGTAGAGTCCTAAGGGAGGCGTAGAGTCCTAAGGGAGGCGTAGAGTCCTAGAGGAGGCACAGAGTCCTAGAGGAGGCACAGAGTCCTAGAGGAGGCAGAGAGTCCAAGAGGAGGCACAGAGTCCAAGAGGAGGCACAGAGTCCAAGAGGAGGCACAGAGTCCAAGAGGAGGCACATAGACCTGGAGGAGGCACAGAGTCCTGGAGGAGGCACAGAGTCCTGGAGGAGGCACAGAGTCCTGGAGGAGGCACAGAGTCCTGGAGGAGGCACAGAGTCCTGGAGGAGGCACAGAGTCCTGGAGGAGGCCTAGAGTCCTGGAGGAGGCCTAGAGTCCTGGAGGAGGCCTAGAGTCCTGGAGGAGGCCTAGAGTCCTGGAGGAGGCACAGAGTCCTGGAGGAGGCACAGAGTCCTGGAGGAGGCCTAGAGTCCTGGAGGAGGCCTAGAGTCCTGGAGGAGGCCTAGAGTCCTAGAGGAGGCCTAGAGTCCTAGAGGAGGCCTAGAGTCCAAGAGTAGGCCTAGAGTCCTAGAGGAGGCCTAGAGTCCTAGAGGAGGCCTAGAGTCCTAGAGGAGGCCTAGAGTCCTAGAGGAGGCCTAGAGTCCTAGAGGAGGCCTAGAGTCCTAGAGGAGGCCTAGAGTGCTAGAGGAGGCCTAGAGTCCTAGAGGAGGCCTAGAGTCCTAGAGGAGGCCTAGAGTCCTAGAGGAGGCCTAGAGTCCTAGAGGAGGCACAGAGTCCTAGAGGAGGCACAGAGTCCTAGTGGAGGCACAGAGTCCTAGAGGAGGCACAGAGTCCTAGAGGAGGCACAGAGTCCTAGAGGAGGCACAGAGTCCTAGAGGAGGCATAGAGTCCTAGAGTCCTAGAGGAGGCATAGAGTCCTAGAGTCCTAGAGGAGGCATAGAGTCTTAGAGTCCTAGAGGAGGCATAGAATCTTAGAGTCCTAGAGGAGACATAGAGTCCTAGAGTCCTAGAGGAGGCATAGAGCCCTAGAGGAGGCATAGGGTCCTAGAGTCCTAGAGGAGTCCTAGAGTCCTAGAGGAGTCCTAGAGTCCTAGAGGAGTCCTAGAGTCCTAGAGGAGTCCTAGAGTCCTAGAGGAGTCCCAGAGTCGTAGAGGAGTCCCAGAGTCGTAGAGGAGTCCCAGAGTCCTAGAGGAGTCCTAGAGTCCTAGAGGAGGCACAGAGTCGTAGAGGAGGCACAGAGTCGTAGAGGAGGCACAGAGTCGTAGAGGAGGCACAGAGTCGTAGAGGAGGCACAGAGTCGTAGAGGAGGCACAGAGTCGTAGAGGAGGCACAGAGTCGTAGAGGAGGTATAGAGTCCTAGAGGAGGCACAGTGTCCTAGAGGAGGCACAGAGTCCTAGAGGAGGCACAGAGTCCTAGAGGAGGCACAGAGTCCTAGAGGAGGCACAGAGTCCTAGAGGAGGCACAGAGTCCTAAAGGAGGCACAGAGTCCTAAAGGAGGCACAGAGTCCTAAAGGAGGCACAGAGTCCTAGAGGAGGCACAGAGTCCTAGAGGAGGCACAGAGTCCTAGAGGAGGCACAGAGTCCTAGAGGAGGCACAGAGTCCTAGAGGAGGCACAGAGTCCTAGAGGAGGCACAGAGTCCTAGAGGAGGCACAGAGTCCTAGAGGAGGCACAGAGTCCTAGAGGAGACACAGAGTCCTAGAGGAGGCACAGCGTCCTAGAGGAGGCATAGAGTCCTAGAGGAGGCATAGAGTCCTAGAGGAGGCATAGAGTCCCAGAGGAGGCATAGAGTCCCAGAGGAGGCATAGAGTCCTAGAGTCCTAGAGGAGGCGTAGAGTCCTAGAGGAGGCGTAGAGTCCTAGAGGAGGCGTAGAGTCCTAAGGGAGGCGTAGAGTCCTAGAGGAGGCACAGAGTCCTAGAGGAGGCACAGAGTCCTAGAGGAGGCACAGAGTCCAAGAGGAGGCACAGAGTCCAAGAGGAGGCACAGAGTCCAAGAGGAGGCACATAGACCTGGAGGAGGCACAGAGTCCTGGAGGAGGCACAGAGTCCTGGAGGAGGCACAGAGTCCTGGAGGAGGCACAGAGTCCTGTAGGAGGCACAGAGTCCTGGAGGAGGCACAGAGTCCTGGAGGAGGCACAGAGTCCTGGAGGAGGCACAGAGTCCTGGAGGAGGCCTAGAGTCCTGGAGGAGGCCTAGAGTCCTGGAGGAGGCTTAGAGTCCTGGAGGAGGCCTAGAGTCCTGGAGGAGGCCTAGAGTCCTGGAGGAGGCCTAGAGTCCTGGAGGAGGCCTAGAGTCCTAGAGGAGGCATAGAGTCCTAGAGGAGGCCTAGAGTCCAAGAGTAGGCCTAGAGTCCTAGAGGAGGCCTAGAGTCCTAGAGGAGGCCTAGAGTCCTAGAGGAGGCCTAGAGTCCTAGAGGAGGCCTAGAGTCCTAGAGGAGGCATAGAGTCCTAGATGAGTCCTAGAGGAGGCATAGATTCCTAGAGTCCTAGAGGAGGCATAGAGTCCTAGAGTCCTAGAGGAGGCATAGAGTCCTAGAGGAGGCATAGGGTCCTAGAGCCCTAGAGGAGGCACAGAGTCCTAGAGGAGGCCTAGAGTCCTAGAGGAGGCACAGAGTCCTAGAGGAGGCACAGAGTCCTAGTGGAGGCACAGAGTCCTAGAGGAGGCACAGTGTCCTAGAGGAGGCACAGAGTCCTAGAGGAGGCACAGAGTCCTAGAGGAGGCATAGAGTCCTAGACTCCTAGAGGAGGCATAGAGTCCTAGAGTCCTAGAGGAGGCATAGAGTCTTAGAGTCGTAGAGGAGGCATAGAATCTTAGAGTCCTAGAGGAGACATAGAGTCCTAGAGTCCTAGAGGAGGCATAGAGCCCTAGAGGAGGCATAGGGTCCTAGAGTCCTAGAGGAGTCCTAGAGTCCTAGAGGAGTCCTAGAGTCCTAGAGGAGTCCTAGAGTCCTAGAGGAGTCCCAGAGTCGTAGAGGAGTCCCAGAGTCGTAGAGGAGTCCCAGAGTCGTAGAGGAGTCCCAGAGTCGTAGAGGAGTCCCAGAGTCCTAGAGGAGTCCTAGAGTCCTAGAGGAGGCACAGAGTCGTAGAGGAGGCACAGAGTCGTAGAGGAGGCACAGAGTCGTAGAGGAGGCACAGAGTCGTAGAGGAGGCACAGAGTCGTAGAGGAGGCACAGAGTCGTAGAGGAGGTATAGAGTCGTAGAGGAGGCACAGAGTCCTAGAGGAGGCACAGAGTCCTAGAGGAGGCACAGAGTCCTAGAGGAGGCACAGAGTCCTAGAGGAGGCACAGAGTCCTAGAGGAGGCACAGAGTCCTAGAGGAGGCACAGAGTCCTAAAGGAGGTACAGAGTCCTAGAGGAGGCACAGAGTCCTAGAGGAGGCAGAGAGTCCTAGAGGAGGCACAGAGTCCTAGAGGAGGCACAGAGTCCTAGAGGAGGCACAGAGTCCTAGAGGAGGCACAGAGTCCTAGAGGAGGCACAGAGTCCTAGAGGAGGCACAGAGTCCTAGAGGAGGCACAGAGTCCTAGAGGAGGCACAGAGTCCTAGAGGAGGCACAGAGTCCTAGAGGAGGCACAGAGTCCTAGAGGAGGCACAGAGTCCTAGAGGAGGCACAGAGTCCTAGAGGAGGCACAGAGTCCTAGAGGAGGCCTAGAGTCCTGGAGGAGGCCTAGAGTCCTAGAGGAGGCCTAGAGTCCTAGAGGAGGCCTAGAGTCCAAGAGTAGGCCTAGAGTCCTAGAGGAGGCCTAGAGTCCTAGAGGAGGCCTAGAGTCCTAGAGGAGGCCTAGAGTCCTAGAGGAGGCCTAGAGTCCTAGAGGAGGCCTAGAGTCCTAGAGGAGGCATAGAGTCCTAGAGGAGGCCTAGAGGAGGCATAGATTCCTAGAGTCCTAGAGGAGGCATACAGTCCTAGAGTCCTAGAGGAGGCATAGAGTCCTAGAGGAGGCATAGGGTCCTAGAGCCCTAGAGGAGGCACAGAGTCCTAGAGGAGGCCTAGAGTCCTAGAGGAGGCACAGAGTCCTAGAGGAGGCACAGAGTCCTAGTGGAGGCACAGAGTCCTAGAGGAGGCACAGTGTCCTAGAGGAGGCACAGAGTCCTAGAGGAGGCACAGAGTCCTAGAGGAGGCATAGAGTCCTAGACTCCTAGAGGAGGCATAGAGTCCTAGAGTCCTAGAGGAGGCAGAGAGTCCTAGAGTCCTAGAGGAGGCATAGAGTCCTAGAGTCCTAGAGGAGGCATAGAGTCCTAGACTCCTAGAGGAGGCATAGAGTCTTAGAGTCCTAGAGGAGGCATAGAATCTTAGAGTCCTAGAGGAGTCCCAGAGTCCTAGAGGAGTCCCAGAGTCCTAGAGGAGGCATAGAGTCCAAGAGGAGTCCTTGAGTCCTTGAGGGGGCATAGAGTCCTAGAGGGGGCATAGAGTCCTAGTGGAGGCATAGAGTCCTAGAGTCCTAGAGGAGGCATAGAGCCTTAGAGTCCTAAAGGACGCATAGAGTCCTAGAGTCCTAGAGGAGTCCCAGAGTCCTAGAGGAGTCCCAGAGTCCTAGAGGAGGCATAGAGTCCAAGAGGAGTCCTTGAGTCCTAGAGGGGGCATAGAGTCCTAGAGGGGGCATAGAGTCCTAGAGGAGGCATAGAGTCCTAGAGGAGGCATAGAGTCCTAGAGGAGGCATGGAGTCCTAGAGGTGGCATAGAGTCCTAGAGGAGGCATAGAGTCTTAGAGGAGGCATAGAGCCCTAAAAGACGCATAGATTCCTAGAGTCCTAGAGGAGGCATAGAGTCCTAGAGGAGTCATAGAGTCCTAGAGGTGGCATAGGGTCCTTAAGTCCTAGAGGAGGCATAGAGTCGTAGAGTTCTAGAGGAGGCATAGAGTCTTAGATTCCTAGAGGAGTCCTAGAGTCCTAGAGGAGTCCTAGAGGAGTCCTAGAGGAGTCCTAGAGGAGTCCTAGAGTCCTAGAGGAGTCCTAGAGTCCTAGAGGAGTCCTAGAGGAGGCATAGAGTCGTAGAGGAGGCATAGAGTCGTAGAGGAGGCATAGAGTCGTAGTGGATGCATAGAGTCGTAGAGGAGGCATAGAGTCGTAGAGGAGGCATAGAGTCGTAGAGGAGGCCTGGAGTCGTAGAGGAGGCCTGGAGTCGTAGAGGAGGCCTAGAGTCGTAGAGGAGGCCTAGAGTCGTAGAGGAGGCCTAGAGTCGTAGAGGACGCCTAGAGTCGTAGAGGAGGCCTAGAGTCGTAGAGGAGGCCTAGAGTCGTAGAGGAGGCCTAGAGTCGTAGAGGAGGCCTAGAGTCGTAGAGGATTCCTAGAGTCGTAGAGGAGGCCTAGAGTCGTAGAGGAGGCATAGAGTCGTAGAGGAGGCCTAGAGTCGTAGAGGAGGCCTAGAGTCGTAGAGGAGGCCTAGAGTCGTAGAGGAGGCCTAGAGTCGTAGAGGAGGCATAGAGTCGTAGGGGAAGCACAGAGTCGTAGAGGAGGCACAGAGTCGTAGAGGAGGCGCAGAGTCGTAGAGGAGGCGCAGAGTCCTAGAGGAGGCGCAGAGTCGTAGAAGAGGCGCAGAGTCGTAGAGGAGGCACAGAGTCCTAGAGGAGGCCTAGAGTCCTAGAGGAGGCCTAGAGTCCTAGAGGAGGCCTAGAGTCCTAGAGGAGGCCTAGAGTCCTAGAGGAGGCCTAGAGTCCTAGAGGAGGCCTAGAGTCCTAGAGGAGGCACAGAGTCCTAGAGGAGGCACAGAGTCCTAGAGGAGGCACAGAGTCCTAGAGGAGGCACAGAGTCCTAGAGGAGGCACAGAGTCCTAGAGGAGGCACAGAGTCCTAGAGGAGGCACAGAGTCCTAGAGGAGGCACAGAGTCCTAGAGGAGGCACAGAGTCCTAGAGGAGGCACAGAGTCCTGGAGGAGGCCTAGAGTCCTAGAGGAGGCCTAGAGTCCTAGAGGAGGCCTAGAGTCCAAGAGTAGGCCTAGAGTCCTAGAGGAGGCCTAGAGTCCTAGAGGAGGCCTAGAGCCCTAGAGAAGGCCTAGAGTCCTAGAGGAGGCCTAGAGTCCTAGAGGAGGCATAGAGTCCTAGATGAGTCCTAGAGGAGGCATAGATTCCTAGAGTCCTAGAGGAGGCATAGAGTCCTAGAGTCCTAGAGGAGGCATAGAGTCCTAGAGGAGGCATAGGGTCCTAGAGCCCTAGAGGAGGCACAGAGTCCTAGAGGAGGCCTAGAGTCCTAGAGGAGGCACAGAGTCCTAGAGGAGGCACAGAGTCCTAGAGGAGGCACAGTGTCCTAGAGGAGGCACAGAGTCCTAGAGGAGGCACAGAGTCCTAGAGGAGGCATAGAGTTCTAGACTCCTAGAGGAGGCATAGAGTCCTAGAGTCCTAGAGGAGGCATAGAGTCTTAGAGTCGTAGAGGAGGCATAGAATCTTAGAGTCCTAGAGGAGGCATAGAGTCCTAGAGTCCTAGAGGAGGCATAGAGCCCTAGAGGAGGCATAGGGTCCTAGAGTCCTAGAGGAGTCCTAGAGTCCTAGAGGAGTCCCAGAGTCGTAGAGGAGTCCCAGAGTCCTAGAGGAGTCCTAGAGTCCTAGAGGAGGCACAGAGTCGTAGAGGAGGCACAGAGTCGTAGAGGAGGCACAGAGTCGTAGAGGAGGCACAGAGTCGTAGAGGAGGCACAGAGTCGTAGAGGAGGCACAGAGTCGTAGAGGAGGTATAGAGTCCTAGAGGAGGCACAGAGTCCTAGAGGAGGCACAGAGTCCTAGAGGAGGCACAGAGTCCTAGAGGAGGCACAGAGTCCTAGAGGAGGCACAGAGTCCTAGAGGAGGCACAGAGTCCTAGAGGAGGCACAGAGTCCTAAAGGAGGCACAGAGTCCTAGAGGAGGCACAGAGTCCTAGAGGAGGCACAGAGTCCTAGAGGAGGCACAGAGTCCTAGAGGAGGCACAGAGTCCTAGAGGAGGCACAGAGTCCTAGAGGAGGCAGAGAGTCCTAGAGGAGGCACAGAGTCCTAGAGGAGGCACAGAGTCCTAGAGGAGGCACAGAGTCCTAGAGGAGGCACAGAGTCCTAGAGGAGGCACAGAGTCCTAGAGGAGGCACAGAGTCCTAGAGGAGGCACAGAGTCCTAGAGGAGGCACAGAGTCCTAGAGGAGGCACAGAGTCCTAGAGGAGGCACAGAGTCCTAGAGGAGGCACAGAGTCCTAGAGGAGGCACAGAGTCCTAGAGGAGGCACAGAGTCCTAGAGGAGGCACAGAGTCCTAGAGGAGGCACAGAGCCCTAGAGGAGGCTCAGAGCCCTAGAGGAGGCTCAGAGCCCTAGAGGAGGCTCAGAGCCCTAGAGGAGGCTCAGAGCCCTAGAGGAGGCTTAGGGTTCTAGAGTCCTAGAGGAGTCGTAGAGCCCTAGAGGAGTCCTAGAGTCCTAGAGGAGTCCTAGAGGAGTCCCAGAGTCCTAGAGGGGGCATAGAGTCCTAGAGGGGGCATAGAGTCCTAGAGGAGGCATAGAGTCCTAGAGGAGGCATAGAGTCCTAGAGGAGGCATAGTGTCCTAGAGGAGGCCTAGAGTCTTAGAGGAGGCCTAGAGTCCTAGAGGAGGCCTAGAGTCCTAGAGGAGGCCTAGAGTCCTAGAGGAGGCCTAGAGTCCTAGAGGAGGCCTAGAGTCCTAGAGGAGGCCTAGAGTCCTAGAGGAGGCATAGAGTCCTAGAGGAGTCCTAGAGGAGTTCTAGATTCCTAGAGTCCTAGAGGAGGCATACAGTCCTAGAGTCCTAGAGGAGGCATAGTGTCCTAGAGGAGGCATAGGGTCCTAGAGCCCTAGAGGACGCACAGAGTCCTAGAGGAGTCACGGAGTCCTAGAGGAGGCGCAGAGTCCTAGAGGAGGCGCAGAGTCCTAGAGGAGGCACAGAGTCCTAGAGGAGGCACAGAGTGCTAGAGGAGGCACAGAGTCCTAGAGGAGGCACAGAGTCCTAGAGGAGGCACAGAGTCCTAGAGGAGGCACAGAGTCCTAGAGGAGGCACAGAGTCCTAGAGGAGGCATAGATTCCTAGAGTCCTAGAGGAGGCAGAGAGTCCTAGAGTCCTAGAGGAGGCATAGAGTCCTAGAGTCCTAGAGGAGGCATAGAGTCCTAGAGTCCTAGAGGAGGCATAGAGTCTTAGAGTCCTAGAGGAGGCATAGAATCTTAGAGTCCTAGAGGAGTCCCAGAGTCCTAGAGGAGTCCCAGAGTCCTAGAGGAGGCATAGAGTCCAAGAGGAGTCCTTGAGTCCTTGAGGGGGCATAGAGTCCTAGAGGGGGCATAGAGTCCTAGAGGAGGCATAGAGTCCTAGAGTCCTAGAGGAGGTATAGAGCCTTAGAGTCCTAAAGGACGCATAGAGACCTAGAGTCCTAGAGGAGTCCCAGAGTCCTAGAGGAGTCCCAGAGTCCTAGAGGAGGCATAGAGTCCAAGAGGAGTCCTTGAGTCCTAGAGGGGGCATAGAGTCCTAGAGGGGGCATAGAGTCCTAGAGGAGGCATAGAGTCCTAGAGGAGGCATAGAGTCCTAGAGGAGGCATGGAGTCCTAGAGGTGGCATAGAGTCCTAGAGGAGGCATAGAGTCTTAGAGGAGGCATAGAGCCCTAAAAGACGCATAGATTCCTAGAGTCCTAGAGGAGGCATAGAGTCCTAGAGGAGTCATAGAGTCCTAGAGGAGGCATAGGGTCCTTAAGTCCTAGAGGAGGCATAGAGTCGTAGAGTTCTAGAGGAGGCATAGAGTCTTAGATTCCTAGAGGAGTCCTAGAGTCCTAGAGGAGTCCTAGAGGAGTCCTAGAGGAGTCCTAGAGGAGTCCTAGAGTCCTAGAGGAGTCCTAGAGTCCTAGAGGAGTCCTAGAGGAGGCATAGAGTCGTAGAGGAGGCATAGAGTCGTAGAGGAGGCATAGAGTCGTAGTGGATGCATAGAGTCGTAGAGGAGGCATAGAGTCGTAGAGGAGGCATAGAGTCGTAGAGGAGGCCTGGAGTCGTAGAGGAGGCCTGGAGTCGTAGAGGAGGCCTAGAGTCGTAGAGGAGGCCTAGAGTCGTAGAGGAGGCCTAGAGTCGTAGAGGAGGCCTAGAGTCGTAGAGGAGGCCTAGAGTCGTAGAGGAGGCCTAGAGTCGTAGAGGAGGCCTAGAGTCGTAGAGGAGGCCTAGAGTCGTAGAGGAGGCCTAGAGTCGTAGAGGAGGCCTAGAGTCGTAGAGGAGGCCTAGAGTCGTAGAGGAGGCCTAGAGTCGTAGAGGAGGCCTAGAGTCGTAGAGGAGGCCTAGAGTCGTAGAGGAGGCACAGAGTCGTAGGGGAGGCACAGAGTCCTAGAGGAGGCGCAGAGTCGTAGAGGAGGCGCAGAGTCCTAGAGGAGGCGCAGAGTCGTAGAGGAGGCGCAGAGTCGTAGAGGAGGCCTAGAGTCCTAGAGGAGGCCTAGACTCCTAGAGGAGGCCTAGAGTCCTAGAGGAGGCCTAGAGTCCTAGAGGAGGCCTAGAGTCCTAGAGGAGGCACAGAGTCCTAGAGGAGGCACAGAGTCCTAGAGGAGGCAGAGAGTCCTAGAGGAGGCACAGAGTCCTAGAGGAGGCACAGAGTCCTAGAGGAGGCACAGAGTCCTAGAGGAGGCACAGAGTCCTAGAGGAGGCACAGAGTCCTAGAGGAGGCACAGAGTCCTAGAGGAGGCACAGAGTCCTAGAGGAGGCACAGAGTCCTAGAGGAGGCACAGAGTCCTAGAGGAGGCACAGAGTCCTAGAGGAGGCACAGAGTCCTAGAGGAGGCACAGAGTCCTAGAGGAGGCACAGAGTCCTAGAGGAGGCACAGAGTCCTAGAGTCCTAGAGGAGGCCTAGAGTCCTAGAGGAGGCCTAGAGTCCTAGAGGAGGCCTAGAGTCCTAGAGGAGGCCTAGAGTCCTAGAGGAGGCCTAGAGTCCTAGAGGAGGCCTAGAGTCCTAGAGGAGGCCTAGAGTCCTAGAGGAGGCATAGACTCCCAGAGTCCTAGAGGAGGCATAGAGTCCTAGAGTCCTAGAGGAGGCATAGAGTCCTAGAGTCCTAGAGGAGGCATAGAGTCCTAGAGTCCTAGAGGAGGCCTAGAGTCCTAGAGGAGGCCTAGAGTCCTAGAGGAGGCCTAGAGTCCTAGAGGAGGCCTAGAGTCCTAGAGGAGGCCTAGAGTCCTAGAGGAGGCCTAGAGTCCTAGAGGAGGCATAGAGTCCTAGAGGAGGCATAGAGTCCCAGAGTCCTAGAGGAGGCATAGAGTCCTAGAGTCCTTGAGGAGGGATAGAGTCCTAGAGTCCTACGGGAGTCCTAGAGTCCTACGGGAGTCCTAGAGTCCTACGGGAGTCCTAGAGTCCTACGGGAGTCCTAGAGTCCTAAGGGTGTCCTAGAGTCCTAAGGGAGTCCTAGAGTCCTAAGGGAGGCATAGAGTCCTAAGGGAGACATAGAGTCTTAAGGGAGGCATAGAGTCCTAAGGGAGGCATAGAGTCCTAAGAGAGGCATAGAGTCCTAAGGGAGGCATAGATTCCTAGAGGAGTCCTATAGTCCTAGAGGAGTCCTATAGTCCTAGAGGAGTCCTAGAGTCCTAGAGGAGTCCTAGAGTCCTAGAGGAGTCCTAGAGTCCTAGAGTAGTCCTAGAGTCCTAGAGGAGTCCTAGAGTCCTAGAGGAGTCCTAGAGTCCTAGAGGAGTCCTAGAGTCCCAGAGGAGTAATAGAGTCCTAAGGGAGTCCTAGAGTCCTAGAGGAGTCCTAGTGTCCTAGAGGAGTCCTAGAGTCCTAGAGGAGGCCTAGAGTCCTAAGGGAGGCCTCGAGTCCTAGAGGAGTCCTAGAGTCCGAGAGGAGTCCTAGAGTCCTAAGGGAGGCATAGAGTCCTAGAGGAGGCATAGAGTCCTAAGGGAGGCATAGAGTCGCAGAGGAGGCATAGAGTCGCAGAGGAGGCATAGAGTCGCAGAGGAGGCATAGAGTCGCAGAGGAGGCATAGAGTCGCAGAGGAGGCATGGAGTCGCAGAGGAGGCATGGAGTCGCAGAGGAGGCATGGAGTCGCAGAGGAGGCATGGAGTCGCAGAGGAGGCATGGAGTCGCAGAGGAGGCATGGAGTCGCAGAGGAGGCATGGAGTCGCAGAGGAGGCATGGAGTCCTAGAGGCGGCATGGAGTCCTAGAGGCGGCGTAGAGTCCTAGAGGCGGCGTAGAGTCGTAGAGGAGGCGTAGAGTCGTAGAGGAGGCGTAGAGTCGTAGAGGAGGCGTAGAGTCGTAGAGGAGGCGTAGAGTCGTAGAGGAGGCGTAGAGTCGTAGAGGAGGCGTAGAGTCGTAGAGGAGGCGTAGAGTCGTAGAGGAGGCGTAGAGTCGTAGAGGAGGCGTAGAGTCGTAGAGGAGGCGTAGAGTCGTAGAGGAGGCGTAGAGTCGTAGAGGAGGCACAGAGTCGTAGAGGAGGCACAGAGTCCTAGAGGAGGCACAGAGTCCTAGAGGAGGCACAGAGTCCTAGAGGAGGCACAGAGTCCTAGAGGAGGCACAGAGTCCTAGAGGAGGCATAGAGTCCTAGAGGAGGCATAGAGTCCTAGAGGAGGCATAGAGTCCCAGAGGAGGCATAGAGTCCCAGAGGAGGCATAGAGTCCTAGAGTCCTAGAGGAGGCGTAGAGTCCTAGAGGAGGCGTAGAGTCCTAGAGGAGGCACAGAGTCCTAGAGGAGGCACAGAGTCCTAGAGGAGGCACAGAGTCCTAGAGGAGGCACAGAGTCCTAGAGGAGGCACAGAGTCCAAGAGGAGGCACAGAGTCCTAGAGGGGGCACAGAGTCCTAGAGGAGGCACAGAGTCCTAAAGGAGGCACAGAGTCCTAAAGGAGGCACAGAGTCCTAGAGGAGGCACAGAGTCCTAGAGGAGGCACAGAGTCCTAGAGGAGGCACAGAGTCCTAGAGGAGGCACAGAGTCCTAGAGGAGGCACAGAGTCCTAGAGGAGGCACAGAGTCCTAGAGGAGGCACAGAGTCCTAGAGGAGGCACAGAGTCCTAGAGGAGGCACAGAGTCCTAGAGGAGGCACAGAGTCCTAGAGGAGGCATAGATTCCTAGAGTCCTAGAGGAGGCAGAGAGTCCTAGAGTCCTAGAGGAGGCATAGAGTCCTAGAGTCCTAGAGGAGGCATAGAGTCCTAGAGTCCTAGAGGAGGCATAGAGTCTTAGAGTCCTAGAGGAGGCATAGAATCTTAGAGTCCTAGAGGAGTCCCAGAGTCCTAGAGGAGTCCCAGAGTCCTAGAGGAGGCATAGAGTCCAAGAGGAGTCCTTGAGTCCTTGAGGGGGCATAGAGTCCTAGAGGGGGCATAGAGTCCTAGTGGAGGCATAGAGTCCTAGAGGAGGCATAGAGCCTTAGAGTCCTAAAGGACGCATAGAGTCCCAGAGTCCTAGAGGAGTCCCAGAGTCCTAGAGGAGGCCTAGAGTCCTAGAGGAGGCCTAGAGTCCTAGAGGAGGCCTAGAGTCCTAGAGGAGGCCTAGAGTCCTAGAGGAGGCCTAGAGTCCTAGAGGAGGCATAGAGTCCTAGAGGAGGCATAGAGTCCCAGAGTCCTAGAGGAGGCATAGAGTCCTAGAGTCCTTGAGGAGGGATAGAGTCCTAGAGTCCTACGGGAGTCCTAGAGTCCTACGGGAGTCCTAGAGTCCTACGGGAGTCCTAGAGTCCTACGGGAGTCCTAGAGTCCTAAGGGTGTCCTAGAGTCCTAAGGGAGTCCTAGAGTCCTAAGGGAGGCATAGAGTCCTAAGGGAGGCATAGAGTCTTAAGGGAGGCATAGAGTCCTAAGGGAGGCATAGAGTCCTAAGAGAGGCATAGAGTCCTAAGGGAGGCATAGATTCCTAGAGGAGTCCTATAGTCCTAGAGGAGTCCTATAGTCCTAGAGGAGTCCTATAGTCCTAGAGGAGTCCTAGAGTCCTAGAGGAGTCCTAGAGTCCTAGAGGAGTCCTAGAGTCCTAGAGTAGTCCTAGAGTCCTAGAGGAGTCCTAGAGTCCTAGAGGAGTCCTAGAGTCCCAGAGGAGTAATAGAGTCCTAAGGGAGTCCTAGAGTCCTAGAGGAGTCCTAGTGTCCTAGAGGAGGCCTAGAGTCCTAGAGGAGGCCTAGAGTCCTAAGGGAGGCCTCGAGTCCTAGAGGAGTCCTAGAGTCCGAGAGGAGTCCTAGAGTCCTAAGGGAGGCATAGAGTCCTAGAGGAGGCATACAGCCCTAAGGGAGGCATAGAGTCGCAGAGGAGGCGTAGAGTCGCAGAGGAGGCATAGAGTCGCAGAGGAGGCATGGAGTCGCAGAGGAGGCATGGAGTCGCAGAGGAGGCATGGAGTCGCAGAGGAGGCATGGAGTCGCAGAGGAGGCATGGAGTCGCAGAGGAGGCATGGAGTCGCAGAGGAGGCATGGAGTCCTAGAGGCGGCATGGAGTCCTAGAGGCGGCATGGAGTCCTAGAGGCGGCGTAGAGTCCTAGAGTCGGCGTAGAGTCGTAGAGGAGGCGTAGAGTCGTAGAGGAGGCGTAGAGTCGTAGAGGAGGCGTAGAGTCGTAGAGGAGGCGTAGAGTCGTAGAGGAGGCGTAGAGTCGTAGAGGAGGCGTAGAGTCGTAGAGGAGGCGTAGAGTCGTAGAGGAGGCGTAGAGTCGTAGAGGAGGCGTAGAGTCGTAGAGGAGGCGTAGAGTCGTAGAGGAGGCGTAGAGTCGTAGAGGAGGCGTAGAGTCGTAGAGGAGGCGTAGAGTCGTAGAGGAGGCGTAGAGTCGTAGAGGAGGCACAGAGTCCTAGAGGAGGCACAGAGTCCTAGAGGAGGCACAGAGTCCTAGAGGAGGCACAGAGTCCTAGAGGAGGCACAGAGTCCCAGAGGAGGCATAGAGTCCTAGAGGAGGCATAGAGTCCTAGAGTCGTAGAGGAGGCGTAGAGTCCTAGAGGAGGCGTAGAGTCCTAGAGGAGGCGTAGAGTCCTAAGGGAGGCGTAGAGTCCTAAGGGAGGCGTAGAGTCCTAGAGGAGGCACAGAGTCCTAGAGGAGGCACAGAGTCCTAGAGGAGGCACAGAGTCCAAGAGGAGGCACAGAGTCCAAGAGGAGGCACAGAGTCCAAGAGGAGGCACAGAGTCCAAGAGGAGGCACATAGACCTGGAGGAGGCACAGAGTCCTGGAGGAGGCACAGAGTCCTGGAGGAGGCACAGAGTCCTGGAGGAGGCACAGAGTCCTGGAAGAGGCACAGAGTCCTGGAGGAGGCCTAGAGTCCTGGAGGAGGCCTAGAGTCCTGGAGGAGGCCTAGAGTCCTAGAGGAGGCCTAGAGTCCTAGAGGAGGCCTAGAGTCCAAGAGTAGGCCTAGAGTCCTAGAGGAGGCCTAGAGTCCTAGAGGAGGCCTAGAGTCCTAGAGGAGGCCTAGAGTCCTAGAGGAGGCCTAGAGTCCTAGAGGAGGCCTAGAGTCCTAGAGGAGGCCTAGAGTCCTAGAGGAGGCCTAGAGTCCTAGAGGAGGCCTAGAGTCCTAGAGGAGGCACAGAGTCCTAGAGGAGGCACAGAGTCCTAGAGGAGGCACAGAGTCCTAGTGGAGGCACAGAGTCCTAGAGGAGGCACAGTGTCCTAGAGGAGGCACAGAGTCCTAGAGGAGGCACAGAGTCCTAGAGGAGGCATAGAGTCCTAGAGTCCTAGAGGAGGCATAGAGTCCTAGAGTCCTAGAGGAGGCATAGAGTCTTAGAGTCCTAGAGGAGGCATAGAATCTTAGAGTCCTAGAGGAGACATAGAGTCCTAGAGTCCTAGAGGAGGCATAGAGCCCTATAGGAGGCATAGGGTCCTAGAGTCCTAGAGGAGTCCTAGAGTCCTAGAGGAGTCCTAGAGTCCTAGAGGAGTCCTAGAGTCCTAGAGGAGTCCTAGAGTCCTAGAGGAGTCCTAGAGTCCTAGAGGAGTCCCAGAGTCGTAGAGGAGTCCCAGAGTCGTAGAGGAGTCCCAGAGTCCTAGAGGAGTCCTAGAGTCCTAGAGGAGGCACAGAGTCGTAGAGGAGGCACAGAGTCGTAGAGGAGGCACAGAGTCGTAGAGGAGGCACAGAGTCGTAGAGGAGGCACAGAGTCGTAGAGGAGGCACAGAGTCGTAGAGGAGGTATAGAGTCCTAGAGGAGGCACAGTGTCCTAGAGGAGGCACAGAGTCCTAGAGGAGGCACAGAGACCTAGAGGAGGCACAGAGTCCTAGAGGAGGCACAGAGTCCTAGAGGAGGCACAGAGTCGTAAAGGAGGCACAGAGTCCTAAAGGAGGCACAGAGTCCTAAAGGAGGCACAGAGTCCTAGAGGAGGCACAGAGTCCTAGAGGAGGCACAGAGTCCTAGAGGAGGCACAGAGTCCTAGAGGAGGCACAGAGTCCTAGAGGAGGCACAGAGTCCTAGAGGAGGCACAGAGTCCTAGAGGAGGCACAGAGTCCTAGAGGAGGCACAGAGTCCTAGAGGAGGCACAGAGTCCTAGAGGAGACACAGAGTCCTAGAGGAGGCACAGAGTCCTAGAGGAGGCATAGAGTCCTAGAGGAGGCATAGAGTCCCAGAGGAGGCATAGAGTCCCAGAGGAGGCATAGAGTCCCAGAGGAGGCATAGAGTCCTAGAGTCCTAGAGGAGGCGTAGAGTCCTAGAGGAGGCGTAGAGTCCTAGAGGAGGCGTAGAGTCCCAAGGGAGGCGTAGAGTCCTAGAGGAGGCACAGAGTCCTAGAGGAGGCACAGAGTCCTAGAGGAGGCACAGAGTCCAAGAGGAGGCACAGAGTCCAAGAGGAGGCACAGAGTCCAAGAGGAGGCACATAGACCTGGAGGAGGCACAGAGTCCTGGAGGAGGCACAGAGTCCTGGAGGAGGCACAGAGTCCTGGAGGAGGCACAGAGTCCTGGAGGAGGCACAGAGTCCTGGAGGAGGCACAGAGTCCTGGAGGAGGCCTAGAGTCCTGGAGGAGGCCTAGAGTCCTGGAGGAGGCCTAGAGTCCTGGAGGAGGCCTAGAGTCCTGGAGGAGGCCTAGAGTCCTGGAGGAGGCCTAGAGTCCTAGAGGAGGCATAGAGTCCTAGAGGAGGCCTAGAGTCCAAGAGTAGGCCTAGAGTCCTAGAGGAGGCCTAGAGTCCTAGAGGAGGCCTAGAGTCCTAGAGGAGGCCTAGAGTCCTAGAGGAGGATTAGAGTCCTAGAGGAGGCCTAGAGTCCTAGAGGAGGCATAGAGTCCTAGATGAGTCCTAGAGGAGGCATAGATTCCTAGAGTCCTGGAGGAGGCATAGAGTCCTAGAGTCCTAGAGGAGGCATAGAGTCCTAGAGGAGGCATAGGGTCCTAGAGCCCTAGAGGAGGCACAGAGTCCTAGAGGAGGTCTAGAGTCCTAGAGGAGGCACAGAGTCCTAGAGGAGGCACAGAGTCCTAGTGGAGGCACAGAGTCCTAGAGGAGGCACAGTGTCCTAGAGGAGGCACAGAGTCCTAGAGGAGGCACAGAGTCCTAGAGGAGGCATAGAGTCCTAGACTCCTAGAGGAGGCATAGAGTCCTAGAGTCCTAGAGGAGGCATAGAGTCTTAGAGTCGTAGAGGAGGCATAGAATCTTAGAGTCCTAGAGGAGACATAGAGTCCTAGAGTCCTAGAGGAGGCATAGAGCCCTAGAGGAGGCATAGGGTCCTAGAGTCCTAGAGGAGTCCTAGAGTCCTAGAGGAGTCCTAGTGTCCTAGAGGAGTCCTAGAGTCCTAGAGGAGTCCCAGAGTCGTAGAGGAGTCCCAGAGTCGTAGAGGAGTCCCAGAGTCGTAGAGGAGTCCCAGAGTCCTAGAGGAGTCCTAGAGTCCTAGAGGAGGCACAGAGTCGTAGAGGAGGCACAGAGTCGTAGAGGAGGCACAGAGTCGTAGAGGAGGCACAGAGTCGTAGAGGAGGCACAGAGTCGTAGAGGAGGCACAGAGTCGTAGAGGAGGTATAGAGTCGTAGAGGAGGCACAGAGTCCTAGAGGAGGCACAGAGTCCTAGAGGAGGCACAGAGTCCTAGAGGAGGCACAGAGTCCTAGAGGAGGCACAGAGTCCTAGAGGAGGCACAGAGTCCTAGAGGAGGCACAGAGTCCTAAAGGAGGCACAGAGTCCTAGAGGAGGCACAGAGTCCTAGAGGAGGCACAGAGTTCTAGAGGAGGCACAGAGTCCTAGAGGAGGCAGAGAGTCCTAGAGGAGGCAGAGAGTCCTAGAGGAGGCACAGAGTCCTAGAGGAGGCACAGAGTCCTAGAGGAGGCACAGAGTCCTAGAGGAGGCACAGAGTCCTAGAGGAGGCACAGAGTCCTAGAGGAGGCACAGAGTCCTAGAGGAGGCACAGAGTCCTAGAGGAGGCACAGAGTCCTAGAGGAGGCACAGAGTCCTAGAGGAGGCACAGAGTCCTAGAGGAGGCCTAGAGTCCTGGAGGAGGCCTAGAGTCCTAGAGGAGGCCTAGAGTCCTAGAGGAGGCCTAGAGTCCAAGAGTAGGCCTAGAGTCCTAGAGGAGGCCTAGAGTCCTAGAGGAGGCCTAGAGTCCTAGAGGAGGCCTAGAGTCCTAGAGGAGGCCTAGAGTCCTAGAGGAGGCCTAGAGTCCTAGAGGAGGCCTAGAGTCCTAGAGGAGGCCTAGAGTCCTAGAGGAGGCCTAGAGTCCTAGAGGAGGCATAGAGTCCTAGATGAGTCCTAGAGGAGGCATAGATTCCTAGAGTCCTAGAGGAGGCATACAGTCCTAGAGTCCTAGAGGAGGCATAGAGTCCTAGAGGAGGCATAGGGTCCTAGAGCCCTAGAGGAGGCACAGAGTCCTAGAGGAGGCCTAGAGTCCTAGAGGAGGCACAGAGTCCTAGAGGAGGCACAGAGTCCTAGTGGAGGCACAGAGTCCTAGAGGAGGCACAGTGTCCTAGAGGAGGCACAGAGTCCTAGAGGAGGCACAGAGTCCTAGAGGAGGCATAGAGTCCTAGACTCCTAGAGGAGGCATAGAGTCCTAGAGTCCTAGAGGAGGCATAGAGTCTTAGAGTCGTAGAGGAGGCATAGAATCTTAGAGTCCTAGAGGAGACATAGAGTCCTAGAGTCCTAGAGGAGGCATAGAGCCCTAGAGGAGGCATAGGGTCCTAGAGTCCTAGAGGAGTCCTAGAGTCCTAGAGGAGTCCCAGAGTCGTAGAGGAGTCCCAGAGTCGTAGAGGAGTCCCAGAGTCGTAGAGGAGTCCCAGAGTCGTAGAGGAGTCCCAGAGTCGTAGAGGAGGCACAGAGTCGTAGAGGAGGCACAGAGTCGTAGAGGAGGCACAGAGTCGTAGAGGAGGCACAGAGTCGTAGAGGAGGCACAGAGTCGTAGAGGAGGCACAGAGTCGTAGAGGAGGCACAGAGTCGTAGAGGAGGCACAGAGTCCTAGAGGAGGCACAGAGTCCTAGAGGAGGCACAGAGTCCTAGAGGAGGCACAGAGTCCTAGAGGAGGCACAGAGTCCTAGAGGAGGCACAGAGTCCTAGAGGAGGCACAGAGTCCTAAAGGAGGCACAGAGTCCTAGAGGAGGCACAGAGTCCTAGAGGAGGCACAGAGTCCTAGAGGAGGCACAGAGTCCTAGAGGAGGCAGAGAGTCCTAGAGGAGGCAGAGAGTCCTAGAGGAGGCAGAGAGTCCTAGAGGAGGCAGAGAGTCCTAGAGGAGGCAGAGAGTCCTAGAGGAGGCACAGAGTCCTAGAGGAGGCACAGAGTCCTAGAGGAGGCACAGAGTCCTAGAGGAGGCACAGAGTCCTAGAGGAGGCACAGAGTCCTAGAGGAGGCACAGAGTCCTAGAGGAGGCACAGAGTCCTAGAGGAGGCACAGAGTCCTAGAGGAGGCACAGAGTCCTAGAGGAGGCACAGAGTCCTAGAGGAGGCCTAGAGTCCTAGAGGAGGCCTAGAGTCCTGGAGGAGGCCTAGAGTCCTAGAGGAGGCCTAGAGTCCTAGAGGAGGCCTAGAGTCCAAGAGTAGGCCTAGAGTCCTAGAGGAGGCCTAGAGTCCTAGAGGAGGCCTAGAGTCCTAGAGGAGGCCTAGAGTCCTAGAGGAGGCCTAGAGTCCTAGAGGAGGCCTAGAGTCCTAGAGGAGGCATAGAGTCCTAGATGAGTCCTAGAGGAGGCATAGATTCCTAGAGTCCTAGAGGAGGCATACAGTCCTAGAGTCCTAGAGGAGGCATAGAGTCCTAGAGGAGGCATAGGGTCCTAGAGCCCTAGAGGAGGCACAGAGTCCTAGAGGAGGCCTAGAGTCCTAGAGGAGGCACAGAGTCCTAGAGGAGGCACAGAGTCCTAGTGGAGGCACAGAGTCCTAGAGGAGGCACAGTGTCCTAGAGGAGGCACAGAGTCCTAGAGGAGGCACAGAGTCCTAGAGGAGGCATAGAGTCCTAGACTCCTAGAGGAGGCATAGAGTCCTAGAGTCCTAGAGGAGGCATAGAGTCTTAGAGTCGTAGAGGAGGCATAGAATCTTAGAGTCCTAGAGGAGACATAGAGTCCTAGAGTCCTAGAGGAGGCATAGAGCCCTAGAGGAGGCATAGGGTCCTAGAGTCCTAGAGGAGTCCTAGAGTCCTAGAGGAGTCCTAGAGTCCCAGAGGAGTCCTAGAGTCCTAGAGGAGTCCCAGAGTCGTAGAGGAGTCCCAGAGTCGTAGAGGAGTCCCAGAGTCCTAGAGGAGTCCTAGAGTCCTAGAGGAGGCACAGAGTCGTAGAGGAGGCACAGAGTCGTAGAGGAGGCACAGAGTCGTAGAGGAGTCCCAGAGTCGTAGAGGAGGCCTGGAGTCGTAGAGGAGGCCTGGAGTCGTAGAGGAGGCCTAGAGTCGTAGAGGAGGCCTAGAGTCGTAGAGGAGGCCTAGAGTCGTAGAGGAGGCCTAGAGTCGTAGAGGAGGCCTAGAGTCGTAGAGGAGGCCTAGAGTCGTAGAGGAGGCCTAGAGTCGTAGAGGAGGCCTAGAGTCGTAGAGGAGGCCTAGAGTCGTAGAGGAGGCCTAGAGTCGTAGAGGAGGCCTAGAGTCGTAGAGGAGGCCTAGAGTCGTAGAGGAGGCCTAGAGTCGTAGAGGAGGCCTAGAGTCGTAGAGGAGGCCTAGAGTCGTAGAGGAGGCCTAGAGTCGTAGAGGAGGCGCAGAGTCGTAGGGGAGGCGCAGAGTCGTAGAGGAGGCGCAGAGTCGTAGAGGAGGCGCAGAGTCGTAGAGGAGGCGCAGAGTCGTAGAGGAGGCGCAGAGTCGTAGAAGAGGCGCAGAGTCGTAGAGGAGGCCTAGAGTCCTAGAGGAGGCCTAGAGTCCTAGAGGAGGCCTAGAGTCCTAGAGGAGGCCTAGAGTCCTAGAGGAGGCCTAGAGTCCTAGAGGAGGCACAGAGTCCTAGAGGAGGCACAGAGTCCTAGAGGAGGCACAGAGTCCTAGAGGAGGCACAGAGTCCTAGAGGAGGCACAGAGCCCTAGAGGAGGCACAGAGTCCTAGAGGAGGCACAGAGTCCTAGAGGAGGCACAGAGTCCTAGAGGAGGCACAGAGTCCTAGAGGAGGCACAGAGTCCTAGAGGAGGCACAGAGTCCTAGAGGAGGCACAGAGTCCTAGAGGAGGCCTAGAGTCCTAGAGGAGGCATAGAGTCCTAGAGGAGGCCTAGAGTCCTAGAGGAGGCCTAGAGTCCTAGAGGAGGCACAGAGTCCTAGAGGAGGCACAGAGTCCTAGAGGAGGCACAGAGTCCTAGAGGAGGCACAGAGTCCTAGAGGAGGCATAGAGTCCTAGAGGAGGCATAGAGTCCTAGAGGAGGCACAGAGTCCTAGAGGAGGCACAGAGTCCTAGAGGAGTCCTAGAGTCCTAGAGTCCTAGAGGAGGCCTAGAGTCCTAGAGGAGGCCTAGAGTCCTAGAGGAGGCCTAGAGTCCTAGAGGAGGCCTAGAGTCCTAGAGGAGGCCTAGAGTCCTAGAGGAGGCATAGAGTCCTAGAGGAGGCATAGACTCGTAGAGTCCTAGAGGAGGCATAGAGTCCTAGAGTCTTAGAGGAGGCATAGAGTCCTAGAGTCCTAGAGGAGGCATAGAGTCCTAGAGTCCTAGAGGAGGCCTAGAGTCCTAGAGGAGGCCTAGAGTCCTAGAGGAGGCCTAGAGTCCTAGAGGAGGCCTAGAGTCCTAGAGGAGGCCTAGAGTCCTAGAGGAGGCCTAGAGTCCTAGAGGAGGCCTAGAGTCCTAGAGGAGGCATAGAGTCCTAGAGGAGGCATAGAGTCCCAGAGTCCTAGAGGAGGCATAGAGTCCTAGAGTCCTTGAGGAGGGATAGAGTCCTAGAGTCCTACGGGAGTCCTAGAGTCCTACGGGAGTCCTAGAGTCCTACGGGAGTCCTAGAGTCCTACGGGAGTCCTAGAGTCCTAAGGGTGTCCTAGAGTCCTAAGGGTGTCCTAGAGTCCTAAGGGAGTACTAGAGTCCTAAGGGAGGCATAGAGTCCTAAGGGAGGCATAGAGTCTTAAGGGAGGCATAGAGTCCTAAGGGAGGCATAGAGTCCTAAGAGAGGCATAGAGTCCTAAGGGAGGCATAGATTCCTAGAGGAGTCCTATAGTCCTAGAGGAGTCCTATAGTCCTAGAGGAGTCCTAGAGTCCTAGAGGAGTCCTAGAGTCCTAGAGGAGTCCTAGAGTCCTAGAGTAGTCCTAGAGTCCTAAGGGAGTCCTAGAGTCCTAGAGGAGTCCTAGAGTCCCAGAGGAGTAATAGAGTCCTAAGGGAGTCCTAGAGTCCTAGAGGAGTCCTAGTGTCCTAGAGGAGGCCTAGAGTCCTAGAGGAGGCCTAGAGTCCTAAGGGAGGCCTCGAGTCCTAGAGGAGTCCTAGAGTCCGAGAGGAGTCCTAGAGTCCTAAGGGAGGCATAGAGTCCTAGAGGAGGCATAGAGTCCTAAGGGAGGCATAGAGTCGCAGAGGAGGCATAGAGTCGCAGAGGAGGCATAGAGTCGCAGAGGAGGCATAGAGTCGCAGAGGAGGCATGGAGTCGCAGAGGAGGCATGGAGTCGCAGAGGAGGCATGGAGTCGCAGAGGAGGCATGGAGTCGCAGAGGAGGCATGGAGTCGCAGAGGAGGCATGGAGTCGCAGAGGAGGCATGGAGTCGCAGAGGAGGCATGGAGTCGCAGAGGAGGCATGGAGTCCTAGAGGCGGCATGGAGTCCTACAGGCGGCGTAGAGTCCTAGAGGCGGCGTAGAGTCGTAGAGGAGGCGTAGAGTCGTAGAGGAGGCGTAGAGTCGTAGAGGAGGCGTAGAGTCGTAGAGGAGGCGTAGAGTCGTAGAGGAGGCGTAGAGTCGTAGAGGAGGCGTAGAGTCGTAGAGGAGGCGTAGAGTCGTAGAGGAGGCGTAGAGTCGTAGAGGAGGCGTAGAGTCGTAGAGGAGGCGTAGAGTCGTAGAGGAGGCGTAGAGTCGTAGAGGAGGCACAGAGTCGTAGAGGAGGCACAGAGTCCTAGAGGAGGCACAGAGTCCTAGAGGAGGCACAGAGTCCTAGAGGAGGCACAGAGTCCTAGAGGAGGCATAGAGTCCTAGAGGAGGCATAGAGTCCTAGAGGAGGCATAGAGTCCCAGAGGAGGCATAGAGTCCCAGAGGAGGCATAGAGTCCTAGAGTCCTAGAGGAGGCGTAGAGTCCTAGAGGAGGCGTAGAGTCCTAGAGGAGGCGTAGAGTCCTAGAGGAGGCACAGAGTCCTAGAGGAGGCACAGATTCCTAGAGGAGGCACAGAGTCCTAGAGGAGGCACAGAGTCCAAGAGGAGGCACAGAGTCCTAGAGGAGGCACAGAGTCCTAGAGGAGGCACAGAGTCCTAAAGGAGGCACAGAGTCCTAAAGGAGGCACAGAGTCCTAGAGGAGGCACAGAGTCCTAGAGGAGGCACAGAGTCCTAGAGGAGGCACAGAGTCCTAGAGGAGGCACAGAGTCCTAGAGGAGGCACAGAGTAATAGAGGAGGCACAGAGTCCTAGAGGAGGCACAGAGTCCTAGAGGAGGCACAGAGTCCTAGAGGAGGCACAGAGTCCTAGAGGAGGCACAGAGTCCTAGAGGAGGCACAGAGTCCTAGAGGAGGAACAGAGTCCTAGAGGAGGCACAGAGTCCTAGAGGAGGCACAGAGTCCAAGAGGAGGCACAGAGTCCAAGAGGAGGCACAGAGTCCAAGAGGAGGCACATAGACCTGGAGGAGGCACAGAGTCCTGGAGGAGGCACAGAGTCCTGGAGGAGGCACAGAGTCCTGGAGGAGGCACAGAGTCCTGGAGGAGGCACAGAGTCCTGGAGGAGGCACAGAGTCCTGGAGGAGGCACAGAGTCCTGGAGGAGGCCTAGAGTCCTGGAGGAGGCCTAGAGTCCTGGAGGAGGCCTAGAGTCCTGGAGGAGGCCTAGAGTCCTGGAGGAGGCCTAGAGTCCTAGAGGAGGCCTAGAGTCCTAGAGGAGGCCTAGAGTCCAAGAGTAGGCCTAGAGTCCTAGAGGAGGCCTAGAGTCCTAGAGGAGGCCTAGAGTCCTAGAGGAGGCCTAGAGTCCTAGAGGAGGCCTAGAGTCCTAGAGGAGGCCTAGAGTCCTAGAGGAGGCCTAGAGTCCTAGAGGAGGCATAGAGTCCTAGATGAGTCCTAGAGGAGGCATAGATTCCTAGAGTCCTAGAGGAGGCATACAGTCCTAGAGTCCTAGAGGAGGCATAGAGTCCTAGAGGAGGCATAGGGTCCTAGAGCCCTAGAGGAGGCCTAGAGTCCTAGAGGAGGCCTAGAGTCCTAGTGGAGGCACAGAGTCCTAGAGGAGGCACAGAGTCCTAGTGGAGGCACAGAGTCCTAGAGGAGGCACAGTGTCCTAGAGGAGGCACAGAGTCCTAGAGGAGGCACAGAGTCCTAGAGGAGGCATAGAGTCCTAGACTCCTAGAGGAGGCATAGAGTCCTAGAGTCCTAGAGGAGGCATAGAGTCTTAGAGTCCTAGAGGAGGCATAGAATCTTAGAGTCCTAGAGGAGACATAGAGTCCTAGAGTCCTAGAGGAGGCATAGAGCCCTAGAGGAGGCATAGGGTCCTAGAGTCCTAGAGGAGTCCTAGAGTCCTAGAGGAGTCCTAGAGTCCTAGAGGAGTCCTAGAGTCCTAGAGGAGTCCCAGAGTCGTAGAGGAGTCCCAGAGTCGTAGAGGAGTCCCAGAGTCGTAGAGGAGTCCCAGAGTCCTAGAGGAGTCCTAGAGTCCTAGAGGAGGCACAGAGTCGTAGAGGAGGCACAGAGTCGTAGAGGAGGCACAGAGTCGTAGAGGAGGCACAGAGTCGTAGAGGAGGCACAGAGTCGTAGAGGAGGCACAGAGTCGTAGAGGAGGCACAGAGTCGTAGAGGAGGTATAGAGTCCTAGAGGAGGCACAGTGTCCTAGAGGAGGCACAGAGTCCTAGAGGAGGCACAGAGTCCTAGAGGAGGCACAGAGTCCTAGAGGAGGCACAGAGTCCTAGAGGAGGCACAGAGTCCTAGAGGAGGCACAGAGTCCTAAAGGAGGCACAGAGTCCTAAAGGAGGCACATAGTCCTAGAGGAGGCACAGAGTCCTAGAGGAGGCACAGGGTCCTAGAGGAGGCACAGAGTCCTGGAGGAGGCACAGAGTCCTAGAGGAGGCACAGAGTCCTAGAGGAGGCACAGAGTCCTAGAGGAGGCACAGAGTCCTAGAGGAGGCACAGAGTCCTAGAGGAGGCACAGAGTCCTAGAGGAGGCACAGAGTCCTAGAGGAGGCACAGAGTGCTAGAGGAGGCACAGAGTCCTAGAGGAGCACAGAGTCCTAGAGGAGGCACAGAGTCCTAGTGGAGGCATAGAGTCCTAGAGTCCTAGAGGAGGCAGAGAGTCCTAGAGTCCTAGAGGAGGCATAGAGTCCTAGACTCCTAGAGGAGGCATAGAGTCCTAGAGTCCTAGAGGAGGCATAGAGTGTTAGAGTCCTAGAGGAGGCATAGAATCTTAGAGTCCTAGAGGAGGCACAGAGTCCTAGAGGAGTCCCAGAGTCCTAGAGGAGCCCCAGAGTCCTAGAGGAGGCATAGAGTCCAAGAGGAGTCCTTGAGTCCTTGAGGGGGCATAGAGTCCTAGAGGGGGCATAGAGTCCTAGTGGAGGCATAGAGTCCTAGAGTCCTAGAGGAGGCATAGAGCCTTAGAGTCCTAAAGGACGCATAGAGTCCTAGAGTCCTAGAGGAGTCCCAGAGTCCTAGAGGAGTCCCAGAGTCCTAGAGGAGGCATAGAGTCCAAGTGGAGTCCTTGAGTCCTAGAGGGGGCATAGAGTCCTAGAGGGGGCATAGAGTCCTAGAGGAGGCATAGAGTCCTAGAGGAGGCATAGAGTCCTAGAGGAGGCATGGAGTCCTAGAGGTGGCATAGAGTCCTAGAGGAGGCATAGAGTCTTAGAGGAGGCATAGAGCCCTAAAAGACGCATAGATTCCTAGAGTCCTAGAGGAGGCATAGAGTCCTAGAGGAGTCATAGAGTCCTAGAGGAGGCATAGGGTCCTTAAGTCCTGGAGGAGGCATAGAGTCGTAGAGTTCTAGAGGAGGCATAGAGTCTTAGATTCCTAGAGGAGTCCTAGAGTCCTAGAGGAGTAATAGAGGAGTCCTAGAGGAGTCCTAGAGGAGTCCTAGAGGAGTCCTAGAGTCCTAGAGGAGTCCTAGAGTCCTAGAGGAGTCCTAGAGGAGGCATAGAGTCGTAGTGGAGGCATAGAGTCGTAGAGGAGGCATAGAGTCGTAGAGGAGGCATAGAGTCGTAGAGGAGGCATAGAGTCGTAGAGGAGGCATAGAGTCGTAGAGGAGGCCTGGAGTCGTAGAGGAGGCCTAGAGTCGTAGAGGAGGCCTAGAGTTGTAGAGGAGGCCTAGAGTCGTAGAGGAGGCCTAGAGTCGTAGAGGAGGCCTAGAGTCGTAGAGGAGGCCTAGAGTCGTAGAGGAGGCCTAGAGTCGTAGAGGAGGCCTAGAGTCCTAGAGGAGGCCTAGAGTCCTAGAGGAGGCCTAGAGTCGTAGAGGAGGCCTAGAGTCGTAGAGGAGGCCTAGAGTCGTAGAGGAGGCACAGAGTCGTAGAGGAGGCACAGAGTCGTAGAGGAGGCGCAGAGTCGTAGAGGAGGCGCAGAGTCGTAGAGGAGGCGCAGAGTCGTAGAGGAGGCCTAGAGTCCTAGAGGAGGCCTAGAGTCCTAGAGGAGGCCTAGAGTCCTAGAGGAGGCCTAGAGTCCTAGAGGAGGCCTAGAGTCCTAGAGGAGGCCTAGAGTCCTAGAGGAGGCCTAGAGTCCTAGAGGAGGCCTAGAGTCCTAGAGGAGTCCTAGAGGAGGCATAGATTCCTAGAGTCCTAGAGGAGGCATACAGTCCTAGAGTCCTAGAGGAGGCATAGAGTCCTAGAGGAGGCATAGGGTCCTAGAGCCCTAGAGGAGGCCTAGAGTCCTAGAGGAGGCCTAGAGTCCTAGAGGAGGCACAGAGTCCTAGAGGAGGCACAGAGTCCTAGTGGAGGCACAGAGTCCTAGAGGAGGCACAGTGTCCTAGAGGAGGCACAGAGTCCTAGAGGAGGCACAGAGTCCTAGAGGAGGCATAGAGTCCTAGACTCCTAGAGGAGGCATAGAGTCCTAGAGTCCTAGAGGAGGCATAGAGTCTTAGAGTCCTATAGGAGGCATAGAATCTTAGAGTCCTAGAGGAGACATAGAGTCCTAGAGTCCTAGAGGAGGCATAGAGCCCTAGAGGAGGCATAGGGTCCTAGAGTCCTAGAGGAGTCCTAGAGTCCTAGAGGAGTCCTAGAGTCCTAGAGGAGTCCTAGAGTCCTAGAGGAGTCCCAGAGTCGTAGAGGAGTCCCAGAGTCGTAGAGGAGTCCCAGAGTCGTAGAGGAGTCCCAGAGTCCTAGAGGAGTCCTAGAGTCCTAGAGGAGGCACAGAGTCGTAGAGGAGGCACAGAGTCCTAGAGGAGGCACAGAGTCCTAGAGGAGGCACAGAGTCCTAGAGGAGGCACAGAGTCGTAGAGGAGGCACAGAGTCGTAGAGGAGGTATAGAGTCCTAGAGGAGGCACAGTGTCCTAGAGGAGGCACAGAGTCCTAGAGGAGGCACAGAGTCCTAGAGGAGGCACAGAGTCCTAGAGGAGGCACAGAGTCCTAGAGGAGGCACAGAGTCCTAAAGGAGGCACAGAGTCCTAAAGGAGGCACAGAGTCCTAGAGGAGGCACAGAGTCCTAGAGGAGGCACAGAGTCCTAGAGGAGGCACAGAGTCCTAGAGGAGGCACAGAGTCCTAGAGGAGGCACAGAGTCCTAGAGGAGGCACAGAGTCCTAGAGGAGGCACAGAGTCCTAGAGGAGGCACAGAGTCCTAGAGGAGGCACAGAGTCCTAGAGGAGGCACAGAGTCCTAGAGGAGGCACAGAGTCCTAGAGGAGGCACAGAGTCCTAGAGGAGGCATAGAGTCCTAGAGTCCTAGAGGAGGCAGAGAGTCCTAGAGTCCTAGAGGAGGCATAGAGTCCTAGACTCCTAGAGGAGGCATAGAGTCCTAGAGTCCTAGAGGAGGCATAGAGTCTTAGAGTCCTAGAGGAGGCATAGAATCTTAGAGTCCTAGAGGAGTCCCAGAGTCCTAGAGGAGTCCCAGAGTCCTAGAGGAGGCATAGAGTCCAAGAGGAGTCCTTGAGTCCTTGAGGGGGCATAGAGTCCTAGAGGGGGCATAGAGTCCTAGTGGAGGCATAGAGTCCTAGAGTCCTAGAGGAGGCATAGAGCCTTAGAGTCCTAAAGGACGCATAGAGTCCTAGAGTCCTAGAGGAGTCCCAGAGTCCTAGAGGAGTCCCAGAGTCCTAGAGGAGGCATAGAGTCCAAGAGGAGTCCTTGAGTCCTAGAGGGGGCATAGAGTCCTAGAGGGGGCATAGAGTCCTAGAGGAGGCATAGAGTCCTAGAGGAGGCATAGAGTCCTAGAGGAGGCATGGAGTCCTAGAGGTGGCATAGAGTCCTAGAGGAGGCATAGAGTCTTAGAGGAGGCATAGAGCCCTAAAAGACGCATAGATTCCTAGAGTCCTAGAGGAGGCATAGAGTCCTAGAGGAGTCATAGAGTCCTAGAGGAGGCATAGGGTCCTTAAGTCCTGGAGGAGGCATAGAGTCGTAGAGTTCTAGAGGAGGCATAGAGTCTTAGATTCCTAGAGGAGTCCTAGAGTCCTAGAGGAGTCCTAGAGGAGTCCTAGAGGAGTCCTAGAGGAGTCCTAGAGGAGTCCTAGAGTCCTAGAGGAGTCCTAGAGTCCTAGAGGAGTCCTAGAGGAGGCATAGAGTCGTAGAGGAGGCATAGAGTCGTAGAGGAGGCATAGAGTCGTAGAGGAGGCGCAGAGTCGTAGAGGAGGCGCAGAGTCGTAGAGGAGGCCTGGAGTCGTAGAGGAGGCCTAGAGTCGTAGAGGAGGCCTAGAGTCGTAGAGGAGGCCTAGAGTCGTAGAGGAGGCCTAGAGTCGTAGAGGAGGCCTAGAGTCGTAGAGGAGGCCTAGAGTCGTAGAGGAGGCCTAGAGTCGTAGAGGAGGCCTAGAGTCGTAGAGGAGGCCTAGAGTCGTAGAGGAGGCCTAGAGTCCTAGAGGAGGCCTAGAGTCCTAGAGGAGGCCTAGAGTCGTAGAGGAGGCCTAGAGTCGTAGAGGAGGCCTAGAGTCGTAGAGGAGGCACAGAGTCGTAGAGGAGGCACAGAGTCGTAGAGGAGGCACAGAGTCGTAGAGGAGGCGCAGAGTCGTAGAGGAGGCGCAGAGTCGTAGAGGAGGCGCAGAGTCGTAGAGGAGGCGCAGAGTCCTAGAGGAGGCGCAGAGTCGTAGAAGAGGCGCAGAGTCGTAGAAGAGGCGCAGAGTCGTAGAGGAGGCCTAGAGTCCTAGAGGAGGCCTAGAGTCCTAGAGGAGGCCTAGAGTCCTAGAGGAGGCCTAGAGTCCTAGAGGAGGCCTAGAGTCCTAGAGGAGGCCTAGAGTCCTAGAGGAGGCCTAGAGTCCTAGAGGAGGCACAGAGTCCTAGAGGAGGCACAGAGTCCTAGAGGAGGCACAGAGTCCTAGAGGAGGCACAGAGTCCTGGAGGAGGCACAGAGTCCTGGAGGAGGCACAGAGTCCTGGAGGAGGCCTAGAGTCCTGGAGGAGGCCTAGAGTCCTGGAGGAGGCCTAGAGTCCTGGAGGAGGCCTAGAGTCCTGGAGGAGGCCTAGAGTCCTGGAGGAGGCCTAGAGTCCTGGAGGAGGCCTAGAGTCCTGGAGGAGGCACAGAGTCCTAGAGGAGGCCTAGAGTCCTAGAGGAGGCCTAGAGTCCAAGAGTAGGCCTAGAGTCCTAGAGGAGGCCTAGAGTCCTAGAGGAGGCCTAGAGTCCTAGAGGAGGCCTAGAGTCCTAGAAGAGGCCTAGAGTCCTAGAGGAGGCCTAGAGTCCTAGAGGAGGCCTAGAGTCCTAGAGGAGGCCTAGAGTCCTAGATGAGTCCTAGAGGAGGCATAGATTCCTAGAGTCCTAGAGGAGGCATACAGTCCTAGAGTCCTAGAGGAGGCATAGAGTCCTAGAGGAGGCATAGGGTCCTAGAGCCCTAGAGGAGGCCTAGAGTCCTAGAGGAGGCCTAGAGTCCTAGAGGAGGCACAGAGTCCTAGAGGAGGCACAGAGTCCTAGTGGAGGCACAGAGTCCTAGAGGAGGCACAGTGTCCTAGAGGAGGCACAGAGTCCTAGAGGAGGCACAGAGTCCTAGAGGAGGCATAGAGTCCTAGACTCCTAGAGGAGGCATAGAGTCCTAGAGTCCTAGAGGAGGCATAGAGTCTTAGAGTCCTAGAGGAGGCATAGAATCTTAGAGTCCTAGAGGAGACATAGAGTCCTAGAGTCCTAGAGGAGGCATAGAGCCCTAGAGGAGGCATAGGGTCCTAGAGTCCTAGAGGAGTCCTAGAGTCCTAGAGGAGTCCTAGAGTCCTAGAGGAGTCCTAGAGTCCTAGAGGAGTCCCAGAGTCGTAGAGGAGTCCCAGAGTCGTAGAGGAGTCCCAGAGTCGTAGAGGAGTCCCAGAGTCCTAGAGGAGTCCTAGAGTCCTAGAGGAGGCACAGAGTCGTAGAGGAGGCACAGAGTCCTAGAGGAGGCACAGAGTCGTAGAGGAGGCACAGAGTCGTAGAGGAGGCACAGAGTCGTAGAGGAGGCACAGAGTCGTAGAGGAGGTATAGAGTCCTAGAGGAGGCACAGTGTCCTAGAGGAGGCACAGAGTCCTAGAGGAGGCACAGAGTCCTAGAGGAGGCACAGAGTCCTAGTGGAGGCACAGAGTCCTAGAGGAGGCACAGAGTCCTAGAGGAGGCACAGAGTCCTAGAGGAGGCACAGAGTCCTAGAGGAGGCATAGAGTCCTAGAGTCCTAGAGGAGGCATAGAGTCCTAGAGTCCTAGAGGAGGCATAGAGTCTTAGAGTCCTAGAGGAGGCATAGAATCTTAGAGTCCTAGAGGAGACATAGAGTCCTAGAGTCCTAGAGGAGGCATAGAGCCCTAGAGGAGGCATAGGGTCCTAGAGTCCTAGAGGAGTCCTAGAGACCTAGAGGAGTCCTAGAGTCCTAGAGGAGTCCTAGAGTCCTAGAGGAGTCCTAGAGTCCTAGAGGAGTCCCAGAGTCGTAGAGGAGTCCCAGAGTCGTAGAGGAGTCCCAGAGTCCTAGAGGAGTCCTAGAGTCCTAGAGGAGGCACAGAGTCGTAGAGGAGGCACAGAGTCCTAGAGGAGGCACAGAGTCGTAGAGGAGGCACAGAGTCGTAGAGGAGGCACAGAGTCGTAGAGGAGGCACAGAGTCGTAGAGGAGGTATAGAGTCCTAGAGGAGGCACAGTGTCCTAGAGGAGGCACAGAGTCCTAGAGGAGGCACAGAGTCCTAGAGGAGGCACAGAGTCCTAGAGGAGGCACAGAGTCCTAGAGGAGGCACAGAGTCCTAAAGGAGGCACAGAGTCCTAAAGGAGGCACAGAGTCCTAAAGGAGGCACAGAGTCCTAGAGGAGGCACAGAGTCCTAGAGGAGGCACAGAGTCCTAGAGGAGGCACAGAGTCCTAGAGGAGGCACAGAGTCCTAGAGGAGGCACAGAGTCCTAGAGGAGGCACAGAGTCCTAGAGGAGGCACAGAGTCCTAGAGGAGGCACAGAGTCCTAGAGGAGGCACAGAGTCCTAGAGGAGACACAGA